>JAHWFP010040595.1:12797-33379 GCA_023313725.1 Lithobius niger
TTGTCAGTAAGAGGCTGGTAAGCATTAGACCCTTACTACTCGGTGGTCAGCGATAAATACATTTTGACGAAAAACTGGAAATCCTCCTACAATGACCCATGTGATGATCAAGTGGTATGGTTATACATTTCCTGCTTTGTTTTACGTTGAAAATTATTTTTTAATTTAGTAACATGCCAGCATATTCGTAGCAGAGAACATTATGATAATCCTCTACCATAAATTTACGAAATATAATAACAAATTCTAAAGCATCAAAAGACAAAATGCCAAACTTCACAAGAAAATTATGTTTTAAAATTCCATAACAATATTCTAAGAACAAAGAAAACCGGCTACAACCGTTCATACACACGTTCAGTCCGAAGAGACTAGAACTAAGCTAACCACCGGGTAGTAAGGGTCTAATGCTTACCAGCCTCTTACTGACAAAATTTTACACCTAGACCCTGACTGTCAAAGCTTGTCCGTGTTCCTTCTAGGTTTTGACTTTTAGATCCTTACTCTAAACATTTAACGTTCCGTTTTTGTTTATTAATAAACCAAAGTCTCACAGCAGAAATGAAGCAACCTCAACGACCCCCGGAAGGGAAACAATGAAAACGTGCGAGTGTGTCAATTCTTTGGCTTGAAGTTGAAACTGGGACGTTGTTGCCCTGAAAAGAAGTTGAAATTGACACATTGTTGCCTCGACTAACAATTTTCTCTAACAATTATCCTTCTAACCAAACACCGTGGTAATCTCAAGGGAAAGTATTACATGACGTCATCCACACTTCTTTTTCATACGGTACGCATCGCTTAAGCCAAAGCGAAAGACTGGGAATGGGGGGAGGGATGGAAGTGAGTTGTTACCATTAAGCATACGATTACGCATTAACTCAACCTAAAAGAGAATTTCTGGGGGTGTTTGCGATTAATTTAAATAACCCATCCACATTCAACTACGTATAGGAAGGACCCCAAGAGGAGAGGGAGAGGACGGGAGAGGACGGGAGAGGACCCCAAGAGGAGAGGGAGAGGACGGGGGAGGACGCGAGAGGACGGGAGGAGGGGAGAGGGGAGGGAGAGGATTGGCGGTTGGGGGAGTCTTACACAAACAAAAATCGACTGTTGCAGTGAACGATCAGGCAGCAACGTGCAAATACTGGGAAACAACCACGGGTCAAACAAATCCCCGGGCGAAGCCGGGTACGATGCTAGTGGAACAATAAATGATGAAAGGTAGAAAACGAAAGATTGCCCGTAGGGCCTGTATGATTGAAGGCCCATAAAATGAGAATATTCTATACTTGAGTACTATGATGCATAAGATTCCAAATGAATGAAGTTCTGGTTGAAAGTGATTGTCATCCAGTGCATTTCCAGCAAAAACGTCGAAATATAGTAAATTTTTCATCAGCATCGTGCTTTTTTATTTTGGTACATCATCAATGTCATGATTTACACGGTTATGTACACTAGGCAGGGTCAGCATCAAATTTGCCACCAAAGAATTATTTTAAGAACTTCCTTATAAAACTGTGTCTTACAGGACAGAGTACAGTTGGAAACATATCCTAAAATTCTCTGTTCAACTTCTTTCAAGACCCTAAAAGATATCGCTCATCCTCCAATGATATTCAGAATCCAGACCAGTCTTTTTCAAATTTAGAGTAAAGGAAACACGTTATAACGAAATCCCAATTGAAGAAATATGCAGTGTTCCTTCCACCCACCTTCATCGTTAAATATTCCATCTATCGAAAACACGCAAATAAATTATACTTAGGTGGAGTTCGTCCACTCCGGATTTGGTGATACCCCAAAATTACTTCCTGGTGGACGTATTGCCCGCTGTAACGAGCTTTGGGAACAGTACTTGTTTTTTTAACTTGTTGTTTTGTCACAGTGTTGTTGTTATTGTAGACTAGGTCAGAGCTGTTTTGGCCCAAATTTCTCTACTCAAAGGACAATTTTACCGTGTGACTGTCACAGCATTACGGAGAAGCACCACATCTCCAAGGTACAGTAGAAGGGGGTTGTATTATATTTATAGTAGCTTTGCCAGAGTTTCGGGCCGCTAGTAAATCCCTGGTAGAGACGAAATGTTATAGAGCAGTGACATTTACCGTCATATTGGCACCAGTATGGGTTTTGGAGGGCATAACTACAAGGTGCACTACATAAAAATGGAGGGGAAAACGACGGAAGAGCGGATTTCTTAGGCCTAAAATAACGTTGTTTTCTCCAACAACAAAAATCGCGCGTTTTAGGTCTAAGAAATCACTCTTCACAGCGTCGGCTTCAGTATGACGCCCTTCTGTTTCTCTCTGCAGTGCCCCTTGCAGCTAACCCATTAAGGCTCCAGTATAGAGTTATATACAATAATACTACGTCGTGTCAGTGCTCTATAGGCACAAGACAAAACTAATTCCACGTTCGAAGAATAATATGGCAACCTTCAAATTTCGCATAAACGTAGATTAAAAACGGTGTCGTTTTTTTATGGATATACTCAGTCTGAGAAATGAATAGAACAGAAAAGGAAAAGATTAACAACAGCAATTACCAGGTAAAATTTGCACCTCAGTAGGCTAAACCATAATAAGAACTATGATACAGCGAAAATGCCTACCCCACCTGAACAAGAAAACACTCAGAACCCACGATTGGAAGTGCATCACACTGAGCTATTGTCACATTTACCGCAACACACAGTTTGATTTACAAAGGTAGACACTGTTCCTAACAAATTATGATTAGTCTAGTTCCCGTTTGACTGCAAACGTCCTTCATTTCTGGAGAAAATACTTTGGATTTTGTGCATCCGTTTATGCAGTCAGAAGGATTCTGCCCTCCAATTCTGTCGCTTTTCTGAAAAATACAATATTTCACCCAGAAAATAAACAGCAACAAACATTAATGTTTAATACTTACAAGCACGGAAAAACTTTTCGTTACGTGGCGTGAACATGACTAAAGACTCATCACAAAGTAGTTTGCTGTATAAGTCTAACAAAGTTAACGGCTGTAAACACTGTCCATAGCTGTGCAATGATGGCAAAACTGAAACTTATACTACTGTGTACAGTCTGATCCCTCATCAATGGACTAAGTCATCACGTACCATGTAGTAAACTGCTGACAGCTTCCAACGTGCTGGACGATTTACAACAATGTTGAATTATTCTTTGGTGGACCTTTTCCCTTGTTGTAACCAACATTTGATGTGTTATTAAATTCATATGTCCTTTGCCTGCCCATGAACACTAATCTAACTGGCCCGACCTACAACGAATTAGACGGGGGTAGGCAAAATGGACGACACGACTGTCCCATTTCTTGAGGTCTGTTCGGGAATTGGCAAATCGCATCGATGAATTTTTGTACGGAGAGGAGCGACATCTGTTTGCATCTAGTGGCGGTTATCAAAATGTAATTTTAATTTTACGTAGATTTGCACGACCAATTTTTATTATGTATTAAAATATTTTTAAATAGTTTTTAAGCTATCACTCAGCCACAGTTAAGTTATTTCTTTGCGCTTGGATTTAAAAAAGCGACACGTTCGTGTATCCAGAAAGTGTTGCAAGGGAAGAAACGTTGCATTTTTGTACGGACGGTGTCGCCCTCGGTTGACAGAAAGAGGCAATCATCGCTTAAGTGGCGTTTTCGGCGGCCATATTTCCCAACCTAGTGGCGTATGCTATTTTTCATTCAAGATCCGGCCAGTACTGTAGATGGCCTGCCTCTCTCCTATACTATACGCCATGGCTGTTTGCTATGACGTGCATATCACGTGACTGGGCTAGTCCAATCAGACAGCCAAACAGCCTTTGTTCTCGTTCGTCATTGGTTAACTCATGGTGACGTCACGGCCAACAGCCATTGTGCATGGTTTAGCTCCAAGATCCTATCTGTTAACGGCATTTTAAAGCGATCAGTAAGAGGTTGGCAGTAATGGCTATTGTGTGCGCGGTGTATCTTGAGTCCTGCAAGTATTTTGTGATCGGCTACGTCTTCCTGGATGGGGCGGCTTTAATCGATGGCCGCCATTGTTTATGTAACCATCTTGGATATCAACAAGGCACTCTGCTACTGAAAACTTACAATCGATTATCAGTGTTCGTTCTGCGGAGAACTCAAGATAGGCCGCGGACACTATAAGTCTTGCATCTAATAATATCAACTTCCAAGTCGATCTCTGCCCCGTTTGATTGATTGAATGAATGAATGCTGATAAATTTTGAAAAAATAATGAATTGTAGAAAGGGAAGAAAGACGATTGTGGTCAGTGCTGTCATTTACCATAGAATTGAGTACAACACCATCTCCATTGAGGAATTAACAAGCAAGAATTATGAACAAGTTTCACGTACAAGAGCACAGATATTTTAATGAAAACCTTTGCCATCACGAGTAATCTTCGTAATGTATTGAGAGTAAAACAAAATACCGTTCCAATAAGGAGGCAAGGTGTAAAGAGTGAGAGAAAGACGAAAATACCACATTCCGTTTTCTGGACTTAGTTTTTTTAGTGCTATTGGCCAAAATTGGGTACATTTTCCTCTTTACAACAGTTTTCCGGTCTTTATGACAGAGAGGGTGGAAAAAAATTTTTCAGTTTTCAAACCTTTTTTTGCTTTCTCCCATCGTCAATAGAGAAGCAGTCAGCTGTTTTAAAATATTGTCTCCCGGCTTTAAAAATCCTTCCTTGGTCGCTTCTTTGCTCTTCAGCACAATCACTAATTTGGTTACAAAGAATACGATACGAAAACGTAAATTTGCCATGAAATTTGTTTCTTTTGCTTAGGAAAATATCATTATGTGTGGAATTTTGGCATTCGTTCCTTGCGTGCTGTGTTTTCCCTAGAGATTTTCTGCTTGCTTGTAACCACTATCTCGGTAACCCAAATGCGCATATGCGGGCACATCCCTCCCTATAAAAGCACTTCAGTACAAAAGGCAGGAATTATTTTCCCTCTCTGTACCATCTAGGAGGTGACGCAAGAAGGGAGGTAGGGTGGGTAATGTGATGTATATTTTCCTAGGCAAAAGAAACAAATTTCAGCTGGCCCAATCCGGGGCCAGCAAAATTATGTTTCTTGTTGCTGCTGGAAAATATGCATTACCTGTGAATTTTGGCATTCACAGTCAGACCTCGTCAAAGTTAGATACCGGGCACCATCTTGACAGGTGCCCTAGGGTTATGAGCTGGCTCCTCCAAAAAGTTAATAAACTTCACACTTTATTCAGAAAAAGGAAAAACAGGTAGTTTGGATCTCTTTCGTCGGTATGGTGGCCCTGAAAAGGGCTGTTTGTTTAAACATAAGGATCTTGCTTCAGCTTGTGAGTGCTTAAGGGGGTTCACGACACATCTGGCTGCAACGATATGGCCTTGACGTGTAGTCCATTGGCTTGCTTCGTCATCTCTTTGAAGTAGTATGACGTGAAAACGGAAGCGCTTCGCCATGATTTTGCTGTCAAGATGTCAGGGACGGAGATGCTGTTCTGGTAAGCTCATGATGTGGAGATTACCCTTTGCTCTGTTCCATAACTCAGATGTTGTCGTCTACACAATTAGTGTTTTTTTTTCTCATACGCACTTAAGATGGTACCTTTGATCCATTTTTGCGATGGTGCCCGCCGAAGTTTCGCCAAAGTCTTTCTTGAAGAGTATGAAAAATTCTTTTCTACCCCTGCGAAATTTTTTTTTCTGTTTTGTAGACATAGTAGCGGAGTGCTCTAACTGGGCAGAGAAGACGTTCAGATTCGTTGCCGATGATGTTGGTCAATGCTTAAATGATGATCGGTTTGGTTGATTCACAAGGTTTTAGAGATTTTGTCCAAGAGCTTGCTCTTGGTTTGAGGGTGACGGTTGAGAAGTTGGGAGCGAAGACGCAGAATGCAGGATCTGCTGATAAGGCTTGTACTTCACTGCACTGTACTATTGACGCAAATGTTGTCAGGAAGACAGTTTTGTGGGTGAAAACCTTTAAGGGGCAGTTCTGAATAGGTTCATTCGGTTCTTTCATGAGAGATTCTAAGACGATGGAGAGGTCCCAGTTTGAAAAAAACACTACGAGTTGCAGGGCACTGAATTTCAAATGATCTGATGAGGAGGAAATGCGGAAGTCATCAGGGAAATTGATGCTGCCTGCAGTCTTGAATACTGAAGTGTGTGCTGAGCGGTTAACCAGGATTGGGGAGCCTTTTAGTCCTTCCTTCCATAGGTCGTTGAAAAATATTTAGAAGTTCGGGCAGAGGGGGTTAATAAGATTGACGTTCCCCCTTTCACACCAAAGAAACCATTTTGTCCAGTGGCTTTCATAGATTCTGTTGGTTAAATCTCTGATGGCTTTGCTGGCTTTGATGAGTTGCTTGTTCTTCATGAATTCCTGCCTTTTGAAAAGTTTGATGATAGTAGCCTCCCATGAAGGTTTATAGTGTTGGTGTTTGGGTGGTACTTTGTACCCTTTCATTGAGGCAGAAGATCCAAATTGTTAGAAGGATTCTTGGAGCGCCGACTACAAGATTTAGAAGTTGAAGGAACCACGCTGCCGATGGCCAATTTGGTGCCACTAGAAGGAGTACGCCTTGGGTTAGCGTGACCTTTTGGAGGACCTGTGGTAGAAGCTTGAATGGGGAAACAGTTGGGCATAGACGTTCTCCCAAGGGAAGGTCAATGTGTTCACCGTCCAAGCTTGTTCGTCTGGGACTGGGATGATGAACTGGGGATGTCTAGCATCGTGCCTCGTGAAGAATAAGTCGATCATTGGAATACCCTAAATATTGAAAAGATATTTGCAAATGGGTCTCTTAGGGTCCATTCCCCTGACGGAAGTTTCTGGAGAGAAAGAGAGTCTGCAATTAGATTCCTGCAACCTGTGATGTGAGGGGGGGATACTAAGCTTGATGCATAGACTGAACATTGATGAGGTGAATTCGTGAGGTGTCCGCAACTTCATTCATACCTCTATCCATATGTAAACTACTGCAGTGGTGTTGTCTGCTTGCAATTGGAATATGTTCTCTTCGATGAGATGTTGAAGGTGATGTAGAGCGTTGTAGATTGCTTTCAGTTCCAGTACTTTTATGTGATCTTGATCCTAGTTTGTCCAGAGACCTGATGTCTTGTGGTGAGCTATATGTGATCCCCAACCTTTCATAAAGGCGTCTGTGTAGAGAAGTAGGTTTTGAAGAGGTTTGTGCAGCGGTACTGTTAGTGAGAGGGTGCGGACATCTGACTACCACAGAAGTTTCAATTGAAAAGTCGCTGCAGAGACGTGGAAACGTGGTGGTTTGATGTTGCATTTTTCCCCACGTGTCGATAAGAAAGTGGTGGGAAGGCATGGTCATACATCTACCGTATGGGACAAGATTCGTCATGGGGTCCATCTTGCCGATGAGGAAATTGAGCACCTTGAGGTTGAGGTAAGGCTTTTGGCCAAAGGAGCATGCTTGAGCCATGGTGTCTTCTATCCTGTCTGGTGAAGGCATCACTGTTGTAGATTTTTGGTTGAACGAGACACCTAGAAAGTTGAATTCTTGGGCTGAGGTGCTTCTTTATTTCTTTTTGTTCATGCCGAAGCCTAGTTGGTTGAGGAGGTTAATGGTGATGTTTTGGTAGAGGCTGAGCTGTAACGGGTCTGGGTTGTTGCATACCCAGTCGTCTAGACAGATGCTTGCAGAGATTTGGGCTTTGGCGAAGCTGGCTCAGGATGGGCTTTAGAAGGAGCGTGAAGAACCTGGGTACTGCATTTAATTCAAATACGAGGAAATGGAACTCGTAGACTTTGTTCGTGTACATGAAGCAAAAAAGATGATGAACCGATGCATGTAGTGGAACGTAAGGTATGCGTACTCTAGATCTATTGACATAGTCCAATTGTTTATTTTTAGGGAATGTTTAATGGTTTCCAGGGTTGCCATTTTGAAATAGCTATTGTCCATGATGTGATTGAGTGGCTTGAGGTTGAAAATGAGCCTCTTCCTTCATCGATCGGAGGAAGATTGAGCTGAAGACACCTGGTTTTTCTGGGTCGGTACAAACTTTTATGGCACTTTTCGTTAGTAGGTCCTATATTTCTGTTGATAGTTTCTTGTTTACTTTGGGTGCAAACTCCCACGGAGAAGGGGAGACCAGTTGAGGATTGCCGGTGAAGGTCGGTTGAAAACCGTGTGGAATGACGGAGGGAATTTGTTAATTTGGAGTCACACATTTCCAGGCCGGGAGGTAGTCACCAAGGGACCTCTGACAGGTAGTGATGCAAGAGATTGTACGTCATTGGTGATTGCAGGGTATCCCTTTCGTTCCTGGAGACGAGTAGCAGCTGCGTCTGTCTGGGATGGTGCTCCGGTTGTTTCATCCTTTACCTCTGTTGGAGGGTTTGCCACAAAAGGACTGGATGTTGTCGTGGTGATGGTTGTGGGAACGCTCGTCGTTGTTCCGGTAATATCTTGGTTTAGGCCAATTGTCCTTATTGCTGTGGTGAAAAGGCTTGAAGGGCTATGAATAAGGCTTTTGTTGTTGTTTGGCATTGTTTCCTTAGGTCTTCGACAAACATCGCAGTAAAGAGCTAGTTTGGGAATCAAACCACAAAATACCACATCAGACTCGTGAATTCGTTGATTCTGAAATTGATGCTTGGTTGAGTCGTTGATATTCGTAACCGTCTGTAGGGCGATGTCTCTCAAGAGAAGAGTGTAATTAAAGAGAGCGTTCATGAACCAATTCATAGAATGGTAGGTTGCAAAGCAGGCTCTCTGGAAAAGTTGGGTGATTAGTGACGAAAGTTGTTTGACATCTGAGGGAGTTGAACTGGCGGCGAGTTTTTCACAGAGTGCAGTAACTGCTGTGTTAAGTATGTTAGTCTGGGATGCGGCTCGTAGGCTTAAGCAGAGTAATTTGTCGTTGTCGTTTAAGACGTAGCAGGGGACTTTCACTTTCTTTGGTAGGTGAAGTGCAGTGCCAAAATCAATTTTGTTTTCTGTAGTGAGGAATTCCGATTGTGGGTAAGTGTCGAAATTTCGTATGTTAGCTAAACCGTCGCCGAAAGGTTTGAAGTACCAGTTTTCGTGACCAGGTCGAAGTGGCGGAGGTTTCTTGTCGAGCTCGAGGGGCTCCCCTTTCCCTAGGAGCTGGCCACCACTGCGCAGGAGATTCGTTAGTAGGGTAGGATTTGGCTGAGGACAAACTTTTGTTTAAAACTGCGATCACGTAGGCAGAAGCCGAAACCTGTGGATAAGCCACGATTGATGATGGGAGCATGATTAGGAAACGATGGTTTGTACAGGAAACAATCTGGAAGTCTTCAACGGTTTTTAGGAGGTCTGAAAGAAGAATGTTAGAAGGAACGTCATCCTCTGTTGTGTTGTCCTGGAAATACACATATCAGTTGGAATCCCTGTCGTTTGGGTCCATGAAAGGCTGATCGGGGTGCTACTGGTTTTGCAGGTTAGAGGTGGAATTAAGGTTGCTTTCGTCATCTTGTGGAGGTAGACGTTGATGCGTCAAAGAATGGTGAGGCTGGTGAAAGGGAGAGCGCAGAAAAAGCATTGATGAATGTGGCTGCGATGACTGAGCATTTGTGGCTGGATTCAATTGGTGTGGTTGCTACTGAAGCTTTTGTGTACGAAAGCTGAGATGATTGGGTGGCAGAGGCCGGAGGTTCAACTTGCTTTTGCCAGAATAAAATTCTCGGACAGCGCGGTTCATGGATCGACTGATCTCGCTGCGTGAAAGAGATTGGACAGAGTGAGCAGTCGGGACCGATGAATATCGTAAAGAGCAGGATGAAAGGTCCAAAAGAGAGACAGGGGATGTGCGTGCATGTTTGAGCATTTCACTGGAATAGTGTTGCTTGAATTTCTGTTTAAGCATGGAGTAAGCATGGAGTAAGTCACTTTTGCTGCACGTATGCTGTTTTCAAGTGCCAGAAGACCAGCAGGTGAGGCTGGCACTTGACCGTATGGGATCAAAAAAGTCACTACAGTGTTGGCCATGTCGCTGGTTGGGCCAAGCGATTACGAACCGTTGATTTGTGGGCGAAAGGAAGATGTTCGAAGCGGCATTCGAAGCTTGCAGTGAAGCTGGAGAAGGGGTTTGCTGGCTTGTTGGTCCGGAGGGTCCTGGAGACGATCAGCTGGCGGCAACATAAAAGTGGATGGCAAGAGAGCTGGCGGGGGAAGAAGAGGTCTTCCGGGTTGAGACATCCTTCTAGGCGCCTTTGGATCTTTCCATGGGACTACAGGGCTCTTTGGTTTGGCAGGGAGCAGGCGTCTTTCGTTAACGATACAGCCAGGCGATAGCAGTTGATGAGAACGGGAAAACGAAAGCGTGTCCACACTGTGGCTTGCTACAGGAAAAATTATGTCTGCCTTTTGTGCTGAAGCGTTTTTATAGCGAGGGATGCACCCACGCACGTGCATTTGTGTTTTCGAGGTGGCGGCTACACGCAACCAATAATTAACAAGTAATGTATATTTTCCAGAGGCAACAAAAAGTACAAGTTAAAGTTTAAATATAAATGTTACACCTATTAGTAAAGGGATTTACAATATTGTTTGGGCAGAGCTGGTAGCCAAATAAACATTTGCATTTGGCTACCTCTAATTTGCATTAGGCTACTTGCACTCCTCCTGGACGATGGTTAAATCTTTTTTAAGTATATTAAGACCAGCATATCCTCGACCGTCCTGGTGGCCCATAGGCGTGTGGGACCCCAAACCAAGATGACCACTCCACCTCCTTCGACAACTTCACCTTCTTTGACCTTAGCTGTTCCCCACATCTTTGGAACGCAATCACTAGCGGCTCAGACTATGAGTTGGTTGCACATGAGAATCCACAGACGCCCCTTTTGTCTGAGTAGCAGGCTTGTCATCATGTGGACTTGCATCGACCACTACCATCTCCTACCACCAATGCCAGTTGGATCCTGATGGAAAGAAGCCTTGCAGTCCGAGTTAGAAACCCTTGAGAGAACGGGCGTCTGGGAAGCAGTGGACGAATCACCCGGTGCAAAGTAACGAGTTCGAAATGAATCTATTTAACGAAATACAACAAACATGGCCAGCTTCAGAAATTCAAGTCGAGATTCATCACCTACAGTAACTCTGGGAGACCACAACTTCAACACGGACAGATCTCATCTCCTGTCGTTCATACTAACACCCTGAGGTTCATCTTCGCCATTACCACCGTGGACAGCTACGAGTTCAATACGGCAAATGTCTGTACTGCATACCTCAATGGCTGGGTATGTTTAATTTACCTGATGGTTCCCCCTGCCTACCACCAGGGTGCCCCCTGGAGGGCCGCTAAAAATTTGCAGGCTTATCAAATTCCTGCACAGGCTCAGCGAAACTGGCCGGATGTAGTCTTTAGAAATGATAGGAATGATAAACGAGTGTCATTTTGTCCAAAGCCGATGAGATCCCTGCCAGTTAGTCAATTCATCAAAAGTGACGTAATCCTGATGGCAGTCCACGTGGACTCAATGGCTTCCAACGTCTTCCACTGAACATGTTTCACAGCATGGGCTAGATCCGATAAAATTCGGATGCGACAATCACAACGTTTTCATGACTACTTTGAAGTGCTTCAAAGGGATACGCATTGCGTCTGTGTTGCCTCCATGGGTCTTGTAAACGGCCATTTGTGGTGGTTTCTCCAGCTGGTTCTTATAGAACCCAAAGCGCTTCATGAAGGTGGATCGGCAGTCTGATGCGTATCGCATCGTCTTTATTCTTATTAACACATACAATTGTATTGAGACATTCGAAAACGCCCGGTAAAGACGGCAGACACAGTCACGGTGCCCACATAATTTGTGCTGGTGCCACTCGAATTTAGATAAATAAACTGAAAAAAACATACATGATTAGGAATGTGTAAGATTTCCATACGATTGGTTAATTGGGTTTAAGCTGACCTAGTTTACTACATGCAGGGGGTAGAGCAGCGTGGAGATTGCTCACTATTTGCAAAAGGGAAAGCAGAAAGATTAGGTTACCTGAGCGTACTTGCATGAATCGTCTTACTTAGAAGAATGGGTGTAATTGAAGTCTTATTTCTTATAAACAGGTCCCGTTTTCTGATGCACATTTCAAAGCGCATCGTTAAAACGAGCTTTCTTGTGGTCATGCAAACGTAGTGAATTTAATAAAAGGGGTTGTTTGTGTTTTGCCGGTTAAACGGAAAGAGAGATCACGTGGCTCGTAAGACATGCTCGGCTACTTTATCTATTTGAACTTACATTAAATACAACCCCACTCATCATCACCCGGGAGTTGTAACAAGGAAGGCGTACGGATGTATCGCAGTGCTCCTGGTAGAACAAGTACGACGCCTTTATTTTTATCGTACGATTATTTTTCATACGTTGTGCATTGCCACCTATAGATACGTTAAAATTAGAAGTTTTGAAGAAAATCGCGAATGAATGGATTTTTCGCGGGAATTTTTCACCCCGTGGCTCGTTGTTCAAAGGGGGGGGGGGTGCCCTCTGACCCCATCTTTTTAAGCTAATGACGTTTCTAAATACATATACCATAAAAAATACAACTTGCACCATCGTCAAATTTGTATCATAAATAAAGCAACTAAAATACGTTACACCAAGTTAAGAAAACATGCCAAATACTGTTTCAAGTCTTAGTCTGTTGCCGTCAAGTTTGCAAATTCTTTTTCAATTACTTCATTTGAAATGAGGTAGCTGCAAATTTATAAAAATTTTTCACACTGAATCCATTTGAACTGAGGTTGCTGCCATTTTTTTAGCGAGTATTTTAGAAAATAACGATAAAAATGAATGAAATTGCACGCCTGACTTTTTCCACCACCGTAGTATGTTTCCAGCCAAACTGCATCATTATTTTTATTTATTTATTTTTTTATTATCGTATTACCTAATCAGCACACGGTCGCAAAGCCAGCTGAGCCAGAGATAGATAAACCACTCTGCTTTGCTATGACCTGTAACCTTAAAACCAAGAATGGAATCTCGAGGGAACTAATGGCAACGTATTGAATCATGCGACCTACTTTGGAGAAAGAAATATGGTAGAGGAGACGACGACGCCTGTGTGACGTTGGGAGAAGCCACGTAACGTCATGCAGACGCTCGCTGTGTCTCACGACGGCCATGTTTCTACTCATGATGTACACTGGCAGTTTGCAGTTATACTTTAATAACTTGGTTATACTCGTACTCTCGTATGTTACTGAGTGTTAACGTGTTTCTCATTTTGCATTTTACATGTGTAAATGTCTAAGTTGAGTTGTTGATCGGTGGTTGTGGAAATCCTCTTACTCATACTGTAGCGTCGCTGGCCCTGGTTTTCACCTCCCCAAAAAAAATACAGTTAACGACTGGGCCTATGTACACTGCTTACGACTGATTCGTACTCACTAGAATGAATGGTCACTTTCAGTAAACAATCGTAGCTTCAGGCTTTTGATGTGCATCCAGCTTAGCCATGGCGCCAGTAAACAATCAGATATGTTTGTTAGATATTGTAGCAGTACAATATCTAACAAACATATCTTCAAGCTTTCTGGGATATGGTGTTTTTTAATTGTGTTTCCATAGTTTAAACACTAGAAATAACGTAGTACAGTAAACCACTTTCATGCATTTACGTTTAATTTAAGTGACAGGAACCTGATTCGAACTGGCACACCACTCCATCACCAGAACACTGCAACACTGCCTTTACGGATGTGGCCACTTGTCCACTGGCATAAAGGTAAATTACTGAACCCCGTTATTACGTACACAATAGTGACAAGGACACCATTCGTCAGACAGAGCTTAGTCGTAGAGTCAGTGCGATAAACTTGGCGAATGTTTTGGTGAGTTGATATCACTCCTTTGAAGGATCGAACAATTCGGAACTTCGCGGTCCCTTTTACCAGTTTTGATTTTTGATATAAGATATATTTACAGAGGTTTATATCTTTTAGCATTATTTTTAAATTTCATTTTGTCTGCATCGGTAGTCTTGGCCGGTTGCCACAAAATTAGCATTGCAGCATCTAGGCCTATCAAGTTCTCTGTCGCAGGAATCACTGAAATGCACAAAGCAAAACTTTTAAACGCAACAAACAAGCCACGTGCCTCCTTATTTATTGAATAAAAATTTGGTACGCCCTCGTGCACCTGGAAACAAGCTATTAACGATATTAATGTCACTAGATGGCGCCAGGAGATTTTCTTTATATTTGTCCGTGGCGCTATCTAGTGACATCAGTATCGTTAATCTTTATAGCTTGTTTCCAGGTGCACGAAGGCGTCGAAAGTTTTTATTCAATAATTAAGGAGTCACGTGGCTTGTTTGCTCCGTTTAAAAGTTTTTCTTTGTGCATTCCTTTGATTTCTGCGAGAGAGAACTTGATAGGCCTAAATGATGCAATGCTAATTTGGTGGCAACCCAGAAATCGGCATCTCTCAGGATGCTGATATTTTTTTTTTTGGTTTTATTCTTTTTCACTTGTTTCATTCAGACGAGGAAACTGCTGAATATAATTCCACCATACTCTCTGAAAAAAAAATGGGCATCTCAAGAAGTTTTAAACAGTTCTCCATACAAAAAGAGAGTCAACTGGAGAAACTTAGTTTCCATATTTGCTGTCGAAGAACGTTTGCCATGAGTAGCGTTTCATTTCATGTGGGAACACCTTCTAGGTTGGCAACAAACTTTTTGAGTTCTGAGCCAATAGGGTGCGAGATCGATTCTCCAACTGTTTAACCGCCATAAAAAATTTGAAAGAAGGGACTCACGCTGCGTCCAATTTCATTGCTATACCCAACCAGAACCTCGTACGAATGTTCTTATACGCAATTGAAATAACTGGGCAGTCATTTATGCTAATAATTTTGCCGTTTTTTACCTGTAAATATCTGAATTGCATGTGAGATTGACAGAGAGTGATATGCGTTACTAAGTACGAGTTAGAAAATACAGTCAATATTAAACTAGGCCTAATCGGCGAGCAACTCGGCTAGTTTCTGATACAAGACGGGGAAATTTTTGAAGTGATCGATAAAGGCATGTTTTTTTCTTATAATTCTTAACGTTTATCGTGTATCCAAAGAGCAATAAAGGATCTTTTTTCGATAATTCTTGCCACATATCGTGTATCGAAATGTAGTTTGCTCACACAACCTTAAGAGTAATGCTTTCAAAGTGATTTCTCTACAAATAAAATGTTAAGCATTCCTAACAGACGAACGATAAATAAAGTCTGTTTGTAATTCTTACCAGTTTTCATCCACAATTTGTAGTAGTAGTATCTTGAAAGCCCTACCTTTGTAATGAAAATACCAAGATGTTCTTCTTGCAAAGGAAGGATAAAGTCTGTTTATAATTATAACCCCTTTTCCTCCATTTTGTGATTTACACACACACACACACAACTAACACTAGAGTCTTCAAAGCTACTAGTCACAGCTCAAATGCATACTATACAACCATGCTTAAGCATAAAACATTTTTGACGTATTGAAACGACTCACAGCCCTAGAATAAACGCATTACCTTCTTTCAAAATGGTATTACAATGCTGAAAGAACATAACTTGATTAAATCTACTCTGCAGAACGTACAATGAAACTGTACTGACACTCAGCAAGCCGCACTGTCCACAGTACACTAAAAATTTGCAAACCGTGACAAAATTACACTGTAGTGGAAGTTACGTTTCGTTTGTAGATTAAACTTTACGTCCTCATGCCTTTTATTTTTTTTTATGTCTAACGTGATTTACTCAGCAAATCACACTATTTATGCTTTAAAGTGGTTATGACAACGATTACGTCGATGAATCCTTAAATCAGTTAGCCTGCTAGCTTGAAAGGGAGTATAGCATTCCTACTGCTTTACAGGTTTTATGACTTTTCAGTATAGAAGCCATGGTGCCAGAAGGTAAAAGGGGGAATTTTGGTAGGAATTATAATATAACAATAATGCAATAAAACACTTTCTTTTCACCATTTAAAAGAGCAAAGTGGACATGGTAGGGTAGGAATGGACCACTAACAGCATGCCAATTTTTAAAAACAAACTTAAGCAAATTCGCATTAGCAAATGCACATCAAAATTTAAAAAAAAGAATAAAACTTCTTGGGGGAAGAAAAAGAGATTAAAAAAGGAAGATATCGGAAATAAAGGAGAATGGGGGGTGGCTGACCTCAAAAGCAGTTTTCAGGACGCAATAAGTGTGCCTTTAAATCACACGTAATAGGTTTTTTTTGCAGTAGATATGTAACGACAGTGCCGAAACAATGTCATTTGGAAGCGAGTTCCAAACTGGAACCACTCTCAGACCAAAAAATGCTCTCATGCAATACAGGTTATATCTGGGAATTACGATCCTAAGGTGATTTTCCCGGTTTCGAGTCTCAGTACTAAAACTAAAGAGCGGTAAATCGACCTAGAGTAAGCAGTGAATGATTTTGAAAGTAAGGATGAGATCAGCCTTCAGACGTCTACATTTAGGGTATCGAGTTTGAGTACTTTCAGTCGCTCGCAATAAGGTTTCGTACCTAGTCCAGGAAATCTTTTTGTGTATCTCCTCTGGACTGCTTCAATTTTGTCGATGTCTTTCAAAAGTAGTAGTGACCAGATCAGGCTTGCATAATCCAGAACTGGGCGAACAAAGACTTTAAAGGCGCAAAGTTTGGTTTCAGAGTTCCCCGAGTTGAAGCAGCGTTGAACAATTGCAGCCCTGCGGTTGACCATAGCGGCGATGTGGTCACAATGCGTAATAAATTTGAGGTCATCCTGAAACCAGACACCGAGGTCCTTAAAGGAGTTCCTATCGGTAATTCCGAGGATCTTTTACATGCCGAAATCGACATGAGCACAAGGCATCACAAGATCCTTCTCTTCACGCAACTGCCAGCAGTGGCTAAAATCTGGGTCGAACCTGGGATCTCTACCACGACATAGTTTGTGTTAACCATCACATCTCCTGGCCCACATATGCTTATATTGGATGTATCCGTAATGGTATTAATTCCAACAACAAATAATACCTATAGTATGATAACATCAATTTTTATTATGATAACAATGTTACTAAATACCATTATAATAGCAATTATAAAAAAGTTATTATAACAATAATTTAGTTCACTTACTAGCTTAACGGTAAAACAATAAAGAATTAATTACGTCATAATTTGCTTATGACATAAATAATAAACAATAAAGTACAGCTCAACTGTAACATCAGTGGTTATTGTACTAGTTTGATATATCCAGTTCATGTAATATTAATCATTTAATAGGTTACTTTTCAATTTGCGTGGTATTTTATAAAGAAAAGCACTAAAAAAGAAAAACCAGTAAATTTTAATGAATTTTTGACTATCCGCACGCATACCAATAAAGGTAAAAAAAATAATATACAATAAATCGTTAGCAGATTTAAGTCAATTCCAAGTCAAGTTACGAAACAGAATATCCATTTCTTTGTATGGCACATAATTCGTATGGTTTTGGTTTGCGGCCGTTGGTTAAATCGATATCAACCTTAGCAGTTTTTCCTGTTGGCGGCCGAAGGTCAAAGCGCTGCAGAGTTCCAGCGAAATACAAGAATTCTTCCATTCGGGCCAATGACTCTCCCAAACAAGCTCGTTTACCTGAAATAGAAAATCGAAAGATGGAGGATCCAAGAAAGCAGCCGACGTACTATAAATATTCGCAAAAAAAGAATGCATAACATCATAAGATCTTTGGACGTTGGTTTTCGACTAGATCGCAATATGTTATTGGTAAGGTTCTCCGTTTTAATTGATAGTCGTGCAATTGTCTTCATAAAATACAATCTGCAAGACTATCAATTAAAACGGAGAACCTTAGCAATAACATATTGCGATCCAGCCGAAAACCAACGTCCGAAGATCTTAATATGATGTTATGCATTCTCTTTCTTGGCTAGTATAACCTCCTCAGACTCGGCGTCCTTTCCAGAAGACGTCTTACAAGATGGGGTTAAAAGATAGTCTCCAAGCGCACCGCGAGATTTGTGGGGGGTCCCCTAGTAAAGCGAGCAAGAACAGCCCAGTGGGTCCACGTCTTAGTTTCCAAACCAAGTGAATGCTCGTTCTAGTAATATAATAATATTAATATAAGTTTGTTGCAAACGCAACCGGAATGGCTAGGACCTGGTGGTAACTAACTGCCATCAGATTATAAATTACAAAAGTTTAAGAGTTTGAAAGTTTAAAACGAAGATGATAACTCGGCTGCTGAGGAAGGGTATATGGTATTGGGTTGGGGTCACGAATGCCTTAACACCGAGGTTAGACCTACCAGGGATTCAACGGTCCAGGATGGCATCACCAAACGTGAGGGACAAGCAGGGGGGAAAAGTCGGGTATCATTGTTAATGTTTCTTAAGTGTAATAAAATATAATAAAATCTCACGGCTAACCTGTTATATAAGGAACCTTAACTACAAGAACAGAGTCCCTCGGGTCTGAGGAGGTTATGTTAATGGGTGACTGAAAGTGCTTAAAGGGTCATATTGAGTGGGCGGCCCTGAAGTGCTCTGTGGTCCCAGGACGCTTTGTTAAAGTGGGGTGGTGGGTCAGCGGAATTTGCTCGACCTGGGTCATTCCGTTACCTCTTCAATCTTCACACTCACTTTGCGTAGATGCGTTAACAGTCTGTCACGTGAATTCAGTGTGCCATTCTTGCTACTGAGATAATTGTTACGCCAGGGCTAGCACTTACTACCCCGCCCTTGCAATCTAATCTTCAGACTTTTTTACAGGTTAGCTTGGGCGGCAAACCAGGCATTGGCAATTTTGCTCAAAGAAACATAATCACTGATAATAGAGCAATGACATTTGCCGCCATATTGGGACCAGTATGGGTTTTGGAGGGCATAACTACAAGGTGCACTACATAAAAATGGAGGGGAAAAACAACGGAAGAGCGGATTTCTTAGACTTAAAATAACGTTGTTTTCTCCAATAACAAAAATCGCGCGTTTTAGGTCTAAGAAATCATTCTTCACAGCATCGGCTTCAGTATGACGCCATTCGGTTTCTCTCTGCAGTGCCCCTTGCAGCTAACCCATTAAAGCTCCAGCATAGAGTTATATACAATAATACTACGTCGTGTCACTGCTCTAAAGCCTTTTGTATACCAGGAAGACGTCCTAGCATTAAAAGCACAAATCTGGATTAGGCACAGTGAAAACTAAGGAGTTGTTATAAACTCCCGGCCAAAAGAATGAAAGATCTAATGATAGTCAGTGTTTTAATAATAGCTGTCCTGGATGTCTACGACAAGGGCACGCTGGGTCTCATGGGGCGCACCCTTTATGTTTTTATACGCCCTTTCGATTGATAAAATTAAGAAGAAAACCAAATTGAACAAAGGCGTAATTCATTAAAACAGGCTATTCAAAAATTGCAACACCGATTTCAAGGATAATAGCAGCAGGGTTTGTAGGCTATTGTTTGAAAACTTTACAAGACCTTATTTTTCAGAAAGGTCTTGATAAAAAAAAAGTCCTGCGATAGGTTCGTAAATGTCGTTGTTTTTATTGACATAGGGGTACCAAATAGGTAATCCACGATTAAAAACCACTGGCAGTGCTTTGGTACATGGGCTTACATAATTTCGAATGTGATTTATTTACGTCGTAACGACGAACTCTCCGACTGTAAGGAATCCGCGACGTGTTTTATATATGTTTTACAACTCGAGGATGCATTCCTACCTTTTTTAACGTATGAATGAATGAATGGTTTATTGTGATGATGCAAAAGGTCAAGGAAGGAATATTTGATTATCCACTTATATCTTGCCTACGAAAAGAAAAAAAACAAATGAAGTGAAAATAAATACGGATGCAAACCTATTTACGTTGCCTTTTGGACTTAAATGTCTGACTGCCTGAGCGGGGAATCGAACCCACTACCTTTGGAATCAAAGGCCAGAGTCCTACCGCTCAGCCATACTGACGTGGCCATACTGAATCGTTGGGTTCGATTCCCCGCTCAGGCAATCTGACGTTTAAGTCCAAAAGGCAACGTAAATAGGTTTGCATCCGTATTTATTTAACACTTATCGAGCCCATTTGGTTTTCTGTCTCGTTTACAAACAAAGTGAAATCTGGCTAATAGCGCGTTCCGAAAGAAATTATGCACAAGTATTAACATATCTACTCAAATCTACTTTATTTAAAAACAGCAAGAGATGTAACCTGAACGACATCAGCAGGAAGTGCTTTCCATTGGTTAACCACACGGAGGGAGAAAAAAAAATACGACTATCCTTCTTGATAGGCTGTACAGTTAGCTTTAAAAACGATGTCCTCTTGTCACGCAAAAAAAAGTATTTTTCCTTATACCTGCTAGACCATGGAGAATGGAACATGTCAATGTAAGTCCAACTTTACGTATTTAGTTGTCCTTTGTGTTATAATAAACAAAAACGTATCGTTAAAAGTTAAAAGTAAGGGTCTAAAAGTCAAAACCTGTAAGGAACACGGACAAGCTTTCACTGTAAGGGTCTAGGTGTCAAATTTGGCCAGTAAGACACTGCTAAGCATTAGACCCTTACTACCCGGTTTT
>JAHWFP010040595.1:33389-46624 GCA_023313725.1 Lithobius niger
AAAGCTTGTCCGTGTTCCTTACAGGTTTTGACTTTTAGACCCTTACTTTTAACTTTTAACGATACGTTTTTGTTTATTAATCCGTGTTACTTTGAGAATTGTAATAAATAGGTGTGGTGGTGGGTGAGGGGTGGGGTATGTGTGACACCTTTATAATTAATTTGTTGTTTGTTTTGTTGCGCCGCTTTTAAGCTCGGTAAATTGCTATGCTCCTTACTAACCTAGCTAAAAAAAAAGGGTTAAAGGGTTTAACGAGCGTTAACCACTCCTGGTCATCTGCCCGAAGCCCTAAGGCCCTAACCTGGCTATCGCAAGTGTTAACAATAGAAACAAATCCTTTAATCTTCAGTCTATGTCTTGCAGCTGGCGTTTGCTAAATGGCATTGTTGCATAATAACAATGTTTAAAACAATGTAAAACAATCAATCTGGTCGTTTAGAGCTCCGTAACCCCTGAACCACTTGACCAATTAGAAAAGGCCTTATGGAAAGGGCACATCTACGGAGCAATACCTGTAAAATGAGCTAAGAACCAGCTTTACACGACAAATAGTTTGACCTGTAGAGAGGACAGACGAAAGTATCCCCAGAACAACAACAACAAGAAGAAGCAGAACAAGAAGTTGTCTATTTGGCCCCTCTCTGTATCTCGGGTTTGGGTGGACTGAATTTCACAATTTTTGGACTGTAGACAGGCCTTGACTAGTCAAGGCTAGATTCCAAATTTGGTTTAAAATTTTTTAATTTTGACGGAGTTATAAGCTCTCAAAGTTGAAAGTTTAACACAGAGATCCTAGGTCGACCCTTACTAACACTGGCTATCGCCAGTGTTAATACTTACTGATTTTGCTAAAGGTTATTGGATTTTCGGAAAACTTGCTGGTTGCAAGTCTTTGAAATTAGCTTTGTTAAAGTCATACTTACCCTGAGTTGGGTCCTTAGCAATATCAACATTTTTAGTGTATCAAGGTCCAGGCAAGATTCCACCCATTGAAGTACGCACAGTTTCCCGTAATTGTGATTTTGTTAGTGTTAGCGCAGAGTCTTACCTATTCCAAAGGCCAAGAGGTTCTCGGATGATTGCAGCTTTCCCTCCTTATTGATGAATCTTTCTGGCTTGAATACTTCTGGATGATCCCACAGTTTCGGATCAAAGTGCACAGCCCACAAGTTAGTAAGTACAATTGCCCGCTTTGGTATTCTATATCCGCAGAGTTCAGCTTCTTCAATGTTGCTACAAAATACACAAACAGTTAAGTATGGTTGATATATTTTATTGATGTTGCTTTTTTTGATATGTAATCGCTGAAAAATTGTTGTATGCACTTTCGGAACTTTCGGAACTATTGTATGGAAATAGATTTGACAAAATAAATCAAACGGTATAAACCCCCAAACCATGAATATGCTGTAATCAAACATTTAATGTGCTTACCCGTTATCATAATCTACGACTCATATTCCAAACGTCATCCAAGTATTTCCAGTGATGACTACCTTTATCTCTGCATCCAGCCTCAGATTGGATTCTTAAAATGTGTAAAAAAGGGGCTACATCGTGTCTCTGAGCTAACCTATCTTTCTGAGGTGACTCAAATCTAATCAAAAAAACATTGGCAATGCGAAAAGACCCATAACTTTTATTTTTTTTATTAATTTCTTTGAGCCTAAAGTCAGCCGAAGCAATTTAATGCTCGTGTGGCTGAACCGAGTCAGTTTGGAACATTACCAGACTTTTCTGAGAAGAAGAAATATCTGGGAAAGGGAGGAGGCAACCCGGGTATCTGAACCAGGACACATCCGATCATCGTAGGGGCCGAATGATTGTCCAAAATCGACCATAATTATAGCCACAAAGGGTGTGAGATATAAAATGTGAAGCACAAGTTATATATTTGTTCGGAAATATTAGATTTTCACGTACATTTTTATATCTCACCACCTTTTGTAGTGAAAGTCTTATGTGGCAGTGGGTACATCAACGTGGTATGAGTACTTTTGTATTTCGGATGTTTTTTTTTTTTGGGGGGGGAGGGTTTATTGTATAATGCTTAGCCTACGGAAATAGTTGTTTTAAACCGTTTTTATGCGACATATTATCACTAATTCACTAATATCTCCGGTAATAATGTAATTCACTAATGTATTTTGATGGGGTTGGCTGCGAACACTGCTGGAAGTCATTCACACCAAATATCATTTGATAGATATCAGTGGTTTACACTGTTGTCGTATACTGCATTACAAAGAGAATGGGCAGCATAAGAAGAAAAGTAAGACAAAATTCTAAACGTGAGTATTTTGAGGGGTAATTCGATGGATTTTATTTTTGAACTGTAAATTGTCTTTAGAGTTTCCAAACTACACCAAACACAAAAAAGGTTGATGTAAGTTTTCTTGTTGATTTTAGCTGTTTCTTTTTCGTTTTGTTAGGTGTGTTAGGGAATGATACCTAAAAGATATTCGTTGCTAGACCAGTAGGACATTTCAGTACCAATTGAGAGAACTGGGGTCGTCTTGACATCCGGTTTAGCCGGATATCTGGTAAGGTATTCGTTGCTAGATCAGTAGGACATTTCTGTACCAACTGAGCGAACTGGGATCGTCTTGGCATCCGGCTTAGCCGGATATTTGGTAAGGTAATCGTTGCTAGATCAGTAAGACATTTCTGTACCAATTGAGCGAACTGGGATCGTCGTAACATCCGGTTTATCCGGATATCTGGTAAGGTATTCGTTGCTTAATCAGTAGGACTTTTCTGTATTAAATGAGAGAACTGGGATCGTCTTGGTATCCAGTTTAGCCGGATGTCTTGTAAGGTTCGTTGCTATATCAGTAGGACGTTTCTGTAACAACTGACAGAACTGGGATCGTCTTGGCATCCGGTTTAGCCAGATATCTGGTAAGGTATTCGATGCTAGATCAGTATGACATTTCTGTACCAACTGAGAGAAATGGGATCGTTTCGGCATCCGATTTAGTCGGAGTATTCATTACTTGTTTGACACGCGTTTCAAAGCGATGGAAATTTGATAGCATGAATTTTGAATGCAGTGAGTGATTTGTAAAATATTCCTCGTGACAGAGATGTTTTTTTTAACGTGGGTGGTGCGCGTATAAATATAAATACTGGCTCAGTGTTGCACCTCATAAAACATTGTAAAACCACAAAAGGTACATTGTCTCAGAGCGTTGTCGGCAAATGCAATAACTTGACGCAAATATTGTACTGGCTTCCTCTCTGCTGACTGAATGGAAGTCTAAGTTAGTCTTCACTATCACTGAGAATTTTATTGTGGTCAACATAGTCTTTCCCATAATTTATTAAGTTAGGGCAATGTTGCAAAGAAATTTTAATGGAATTTTCAAGTTAAAAACTGCTGACAACCCTCACTGGTTCCCAGTATGTTATTGACATTTTCCCGGTTACTTTTTGAATGGCAGTCATTGCCTTGGTTTCCAAATTGCAGATTATCCAACATTCATAATAATACTTACGTGTGGGGAAGATTTACTGGATTAATTGATCCAAATCTCATCGTTTCTAAAAGAACAGCTTCCGTGTAAGGCATTCGACTTCGGTCATTGATTGAAGGACTTCTCTCCATACCGACGACGTCATCAATTTCCTCCTGAACTTTCTTCTGAATTTCCGGATGAACCATCATCATGAGATATGCCCATCGAAGAACCACTGATATGGTCTCTGCTCCAGCAAGAAATAGGGTAAACAGGGTAGCAATGATTTCTTTATCTAAAACACATTAAAAAAAAACTTAAAGTCAAACTAAAGTCATTGTTCTTATTTTTTTTTATAAATATGTGTTCGAACCAAATTTTTACTGTAATAAAATAACAAAGCATGAATAGACGCATTTTATTCGATTCTCACCTACGAGAATGACTGCTGATTACTTCTGAACCAGGTTGACGGCTTTTTGAGACAAGGGTTGAATCACTGCTCTTAACAGTCCAGTTTAAATTAAATATTTGGTTCCGGTTGTTAATATTATTATTATTATTTGCAAGCGATGCGTCATTCGTGGTGGCATGAAATATCAGTATGTGAATACGTAACCTCTTCGAGCGAAGCGAGTCGACGCCAACAGAGCGAGCGAAGCGAGCGATTTGGCTAGTTTATTATTATTATTATTGGTTCAGTTTAGGATAGGTTCAAAATATTTGACATTACATTAAAGGTACACCTGCCTTGTAACAGTGGTGTCACCATCAGCACATATACCACTGCCAAGGTCAACTGAGATAGCAGCTGCGTTCCTCGCAGCGAAGAACACAGCAAATGTCTCAGTTGACATTGACTTAATAGACGAACTAGCATGAACGCATTATTGTGTCGTCACAAACCGGAATGAATCTCGTATTTTAACATCACAATTTTTAATTTTCTAGGATAGTGTCTTATAATTTTACTTCGGCGATCTATTGGAATAATTAATTTCAAGCTTTACCGCATTAGTCTTTTAGATTTTTGGTCGCGTGGTAATTATTAGCTAAATTGGTACATGCACACACATAGTTAAACGTCATGGTTATTGTAAGTGCGCAAAGGATCATATATGTGCGGGACGCAGTAAATATAGTTAACAATAATTCAATAGAAAATCTCCTAGACGTCACATTTTAAAACGGGTTATTACCAAGGGATTGACTAACGGTAAGTAAATAAACCTTTGGGGCGGTACTTGATGTGGAGGATCGAGAAAAATGGCGCTAGAAGGAATGTCCTTTTAATACACAAATGGATTGTAACAAGAAACATCTTTAATCATTTTCTATAGATTTTTTGGGTGGGGGGGGGGGGGGGGGGGCATTCTTGGGCGCATGGACGCCATTGTGTTAGCTATGGCTCTGAGCAGTCTTCTTAAGTAACGAAAATAGTTGAAAATCACAGGTGAAACAAACTATATAGGGGGGGGGGGATTGAGGCTTAATGGCGCGTCGACAACTTGGTCATTAGCGCCAACCTCAGTCACAGTGCAGTGGTCCGGGTTGCCACTGCACCACACATTACAGAGATGTTATTCAAACCCCTAATCTAAATCTTGTCATACATCTGTACCTCCTGCAAAAATTGAAAAACACCGGACAGGAGGACAGACTTATCGCCCAATTGACGCGCAATGTCATGCGGAAGATGGAACCGACGACGAACACCATCAAGATGGCGACAATCCACAAGTAAGTGCCGGACCGTAAGTGGCCGTCGACACCAAGAACATTCAGGAGGGTCAACCCCCCGCAAAAGGAAACAGTGAGTAAGCCGGGTGTGACCAATCCGCAAACGGGCCAACACAACCTCCTCACGGCGACTGCGGCGACACGCCGAGTGCCACTCCTCAACAGTGCCTTTAATGGTCCGTAACTTATTACCGTCTTGTCTGTCCCACAAGGTTTGCCAAAAAGCGTGTAACCTCAGACGCAGAGTTGGAAAGGCATCTGAGGGAACAAGGCTGAGATCCCTACCGAGAGGGCCAGAAAGGGCCCCTTTCGCAGCAGAATCAGCTTGTTCATTCCCTGCTATCCCAACATGGCCCGGGATCCAGCAGAAAAGCACGGTTTTCCGCTGGCCAGGCAAGCGGGAAAGCAAAGCTTGGACACGTTGTGTCAAGGGGTTCCGTGGATTGTAATTCGCCAAGGACTCCAGGGCACTCATGGAATCACTAAAGATAATGAAATGCGTGCCCTGAAGGTCAAGGATCCATTCCACCGCCAAACCAAGAGCCAAAAGCTCTGCAGAGAACACAGAATAGCCTGATGGAAGGCGATGGGCAATCGTTACACCCTTACACACACAAGCACACGCCACGCCAACGTCGGACTTCGACCCATCAGTAAACAGGCGCTGATAACCGGCGTACTGAGAATTCAGCCGCCGGAACTCCTGTAAGTACCTTGCTGGTAGAGTGGAACCCTTCGGGAGGGACGCCAGAGCAAAAATGAAACTGCCACCTGGGACAAGCCAAGGGGCAACTGGCATTCTCTCAAGCCTCAAGACGCAGGGCATTTCAAAGGCTATCTCGTGACAGGACTGCTGGAGCCTATCGCGGAAATCACCCTTACCCACCCTGCGTCTACCGACTCGCAAGTCTGGCCCAAAAACCATGGACCAAGCAGGACTGGATTGCACAGCACGCAAACGCACAGCATACTGAATGGCAAGCTGTCGCCGACGAATGGCCAAAGGTGGCTCCGAGGCCTCAGCATAGAGGCTGACCACTGGAGAAGTTCGAAAAGCCCCAGTCGCCACACGCAGGCCACTGTGATGCACTGTGTCCAACATCTGGAGAGTGGAGTCACTAGCCGAATCATAGACCATACACACATAATCAAGTTTGCTGCGGACAAGGGCTCGGTAGAGGCGCAACATGGCAGCGCGATCGGCACCCCATGAAGTGCCCGACAGGACCCGCAAAATGTTAAGCGCCCGCAAAGCCTTGTCTTTAAGCTGGCGTAAGTGTGGAAGCCAAGACAACCTGGAATCGAACACCAGACCCAGGAAACGTGCATGTGGGACAACAGGAATTTGTGCCTGCCCCAAGTACAGGCAAGGATCCGGGTGCAGTGTTCGTTGGCGGCAAAAGTGGATGCACACAGTCTTGTCCGGAGAAAACCGGAAACCATTACTTACCGCCCAGGTCTGGACTTTGTTAATTGCCAGCTGTAGCTGCCGCTCGCAGGTCTGCATGCGAGCTGCCCGAAAGCGCAGGCCGAAGTCATCGACAAACAATGACTGGGGAACAGCAGCTTGCTGAGCAATGGGGTTGATCCCTATAGCAAACAAGACGACACTAAGAACACCACCTTGAGGCACACCATTCTCCAAGACAAACGGGCGGGAAAGAGTCGCCCCGACACGAACGCGAAAAGAACGGCCTGAGAGGTAAGCAGAAAGCAACAGTGGCATCTGTCCCCTCAAGCCATAGTTATAGAGATTACGGAGAATCCCATAACGCCACGTCGTATCATACGCCTTCTCCAAGTCAAAGAAAACCTGAACTAGATGATGACGCAGGCGAAAAGCCTCCCTCACATCTGATTCAAGGGCAACTAGATGATCGATAGTTGACCGAAACCGTCGAAAGCCACACTGGGACACAGATAAGAATCCCCGTGATTCCAACACCCACACCAACCGCTCACTGACCATCCGTTCCATAAGTTTACAGACACAGCTAGTCAGAGCGATTGGGCGATAACTGGAAGGAGAAGTAGGGTCTTTGCCCGGTTTTACAATCGGGATGACCACTGCTGTCTTCCATGCTGCTGGAATAGAGCCCTCTGCCCACACACGGTTGAACATCCCCAGCAAGAACTGCTGGGATGCAAGAGGCAGATGTTTCAACAGTTGATAGTGAATATCATCAGGCCCCGGGGCGGAGTCATGCGACTTGGACAAAGCTGAAACAAATTCCTGCCAGGTAAGCGGTAAATTGTACTCCTCTAGCCCATCGGAGCGAAAGTCAAGAAAGCGAGCCTCTTCTCTACGCTTAATCCCGAGGAAACCAGGATCATAATGGTCATCACCCGAGACCCGCGCAAATGCAGACGCAAGACAATTGGCGATATCTGGCACAGAAGAGATCACGGTATTCGCCACCTTCAGCTGTGAAACCGGGGAAGGCACGCTCCTCCCCGAAATCTGGCGCACCTTCCGCCACACCTGCTGAGAAGGCGTGGAGCGCGTGATCGACGAAACATAAGCTGCCCACGAAGCACGTCTAGCCTCACGGATGACATACCTGGCACGAGCACGACAGCGCTTAAACGCTACAAAGTTGCCAGTAGTCGGGCTGACCGTGAATGCACGCAACGCTCGCCGGCGGGCCTGAATAGCCTGCCCGCAAGCAGGCGTCCACCACGGAACAGGAACCCGCCGCGGCTATATAGCACCGTAGCGATAATCGTATGCTAAACACAAATAGGCTTCGGTAAGCCTTTCTTGTGGACCCGCAGTTCAACGAGCTGATGTGACAGGCACTAAACTAACAACCTTCACATCGGCCGAAGAGGCACCTGGAGAGACGGCTCAGACTAGTAACAGGGTTCTGACAATACAGGAATTCGTCTTTTTGGCAAATGACCGAAGAGAAAATCAAATTATTTTTCAATTGAAACATTATACCGCAGAAAACTTGGCTTAAGGTGAGAACGAGTCAAGTGAATAGAGAGTTTCTGAAATATATTAATATTTGACCCTTGCAACCTGTGTTCAAAATTTCGCACTTTGACCAGTTTTGCATATCTTTTGAAAATTGTTGAAAAACAAGTTCATTTTTTCGTTAAAATTAAATGGTGACGAAGTGTTGCCTTTAAACCAGGCAAGAGCAAAGGCAAATCTAGAAATCGGTTATATGTGGCCGTCGCACATACCGCTCAAATTTTCGAACTTTGATCAAACGTGTCAACTTTTTTTGTATATTTTCTTTATGCTTGTCCTGGCCTTCAGTGGCCATAAGAATTCCCTTTCCAAGTTTAGGAAACGTACAAAATTTTCACGTTATTATCATATTCACATTCTGGAGGGGGATGGGAGGGTAAGGCAGAGGTAAATTCCCGTCACCATTCCGTTGCTGTGCTTATTAGAATCGCGGCCCAAATTTACCTGGTGTGACAGTCCTCGTGCAAACAATTAGTCAGCGTCAGCACCAGGGCGTTGGGGTGCTGGAGGGCTGTTGTGGTATTTCATGACGTTTCATCGATGGCTGGTTCGATTTCTACTGCTAAGAAAGACTTGTGTACCACATTGCATGCTTTTAGTACGATCATCAATATTTTGTTGATCATCAAACTCATGGAGGGAATGGAGGGAATGGAGGTGCCTTAGGGGTATCTCATGGGTGTTCCAATTTGGCTCGTTCGATTTGTACTGCTAAGAATGATTTGTGTGCTACAGGTCAAGCGCTTTGCACGATCAGCTAGAATTTGTTGATCGTCAGCCTCACGGAAGCAGGGTGTGCGGGTGCTCAAGGTGAGGTTGCGGGGGTGTCAAGGAGACTTTGGGGTTATCTCAAGGGGATTCCATAGCTAGTTCGATTTGTATTGATAAGAAAGAGGGGGGTATTGAAGCTTAATGGCGCGTCGACAACTTGGTCATTAGCGCCAACCTCAGTCACAGTGCAGTGGTCCGGGTTGCCACTGCACCACACATTACAGAGATTTTATTCAAACCCCTAATCTAAATCTTGTCATACATCTGATAAGAAAGACTTGTGTATCATCCTTATAGGTCGATGTGCATGATTTTGTTGTTAGCAGCTGTAGAAGTGAGAGCAAAGAGGCGCAACAACAGCAACAATGCTGTGGAGGCCAAACGGTTCGATGTTTGTCTTCGCAAATGGATCCCTGAGCTCATGCAATCACAACAATCTTTTTTGGTTTTGGCATTTCCCATTCATGTTTTTTTTTGCTACTATATCTGTAATAACTTATGTATATTTTAAAGGAAAGTTCAGTAGGACACAAATATTATAATTTTGTAGACAATTGACGACCACTAAACGTGGTATAAAACTTTGTCAAAAAAAATCCAAGAAATTGCCTATATTTCACTCTTCATTCTTGATACAGGACAAAGGGTACGATTGTAATATCGTTTTCTAAGGTTGTGTAGGGCCGTACACTATGTGACAAGGAAGGAGGGAGTTGAAAAAGAAAATATACACAAGATATTTTATGGACTTCCGTTTTGGTTTTGAGGAGGCGAGTATACACCTAACTATGGTAGGTCTACTGGAAAATTGTTGAACGAGCTAGAGCTGAATAGATACACAATGCAATAAACGACATTCATACAAACAAATACAAACTAGCAAGACGAAAACGAGTCAGCTGGTTTGGCCAACAACATCAAGTTTTACCGAAGAAAAATCCTTCATCTCCAGTTTTCCGTATTTGTTCCTTTTGTTCCGTGATGTAGGCACTGATTAAGTCTTTTCTGCTGTTTTCTTGGTAGTCTGTTTTGTGTTCTTCATAGAGCTCCTTCATAAACGTAATCAAAGCGTAGAAATTTTTGCTGTAAAATTCAGGATAAAAATCAAGACCAAATGAAATCATGAACTTCAAGTAAAACGTTAATGGTATCGTATGGCGGTTTGGTTAAATTCAGGATAAAAATAAAGACCAACTGAAACCATGAAATTTAAGAAAAGCATTAATGGTATTATGTGGCGGTTTGGTTTTGGTGGTTATTAGGGCTAAGGAGTGGCAGAAATCCGTTTCAATTTCTCTGCAGCAACTGAAAAGATAGCCATAGCTTACATACATAGTCCTGCATGAGCAAGATGATCTGATTTGCCACTGAAAATGTTACCCAAGCAAACATAGTCCAACATGAGCAAGCTGAACTGAACGGCCAGTGAAAAGGGCCCTGTAGCACACATAGTCTGCCCAAAACAGCTGATATAATCGGCAACTGGAAATGATGCCCTAGCTACTGTACACAGTCCTGCGCAATCAAGCTGAACTGATTAGTCACTGAAAAGGGGATCGTAGCACGTATAAGCCTGCATGAGCAATCAAAGCTGATTAGCAAGGGAAAAGAGGGCCGCATCATATATAGTCCTGCATGAGCAAGCATATTTCCTGCGTGAGGAAGCTGAACCTATCGGCAAGGGAAAAGAGGATCCTTGCTTACACAGTCCTGCATGATGGTGTGTCCTGAGTTTTAGTGGCGTGTCGTCCTTTATGGAGGCACACCTCTTAGTATTACTTGTTGGCCGCCAGAGCCTTCTAAGTAGCCATGTTTCTTGCAATAAAGTATATACGGTAGCATCGGGTTTATCCAATACTTCCCTTTACTTCATTTAGTTTCTGCCTCGTACATGAACCATACGTGCCGGGATGGGTCTCATACACCCGCTCCGTTAGATATTACACATAAGGAACCTAATCTGCTCAGCAAGTGAAAGAGCACCCCACCCTACAGCCCAAGACAAACTTATGAGATCAGCAAGTGAAAGGAATGTCGTAGTATTCGTAGTCACGCACGAGCAGGCAGATCTGATAGTACGGCACCTTATAACCATACATAGTCTGTGTTAAACAAGCTGAACAAACCACAAGTGAAAAGAAGACCCTGGCATTCATTTAATTCTGCATTATTCAAAACCATATTAAATATTTACACATAAGGTCATGTGGTGCTTCCCCCCCCCTCCCCATAACAATTTAATTTGCAGTAATTTTATTGAATCTTTGGTAGGCTTGCTGGTCAGTGCACTCTGAGAGACTACAAGTTTCGTTCAGCAGCTATGGAATCTGTTCTGGCCGGTGTATCTCTGCCCTACCAGGATTAGAGGCGTCGATTCCACTCCCAGAGATTGTTTTTTTCTTATTGTATATTTTCTGTTTCAAAGTTTCTGTTTATTTTAGTGTTTTTATTTTATTTTATTCATTTATTAAAAAAAAACCTCTTTTATTAATGATAATTATTAGTTTGTTAAAACTTGTTACTCATTGTTGTGATTTGTATATTTATACATTGTTTTCCTAAAACTATACTTAATTAATTCTTCATTTAACTAATTGTTCAACATGTGCCTAATGTGTGAACGATCTTAGTAGATGAGCACGTGAAAAGAGGGCATCTGTTTGCAAGTTGTAAACAGTTTTTTTGGGGGGTGGGGGGAGTTGTGTTGTATGACTACCCATGCAAGCTCAATACGAGCCTCGGGATACATTTTTTTGTTATAATTTATTATTAATAATTTTAAAAAACTGTCCAGAAAAGGTCAGAATGATGGTGGTACAGCCATGCGAGATTAGGTTACTTCTGGTTCCTAAGGCGTTAAAGTCTTAATGTTTTTAAATCACGGAGCCCACACAGTAAAGAACTTTACTTTCAAAGATAAAGGTTCATTAAACAGGCCTTATAACCAATAAACTATTTAGACACATATTGATTTTTAATTATCCCAAGCGTTTTCTCCTATTAATTTACGAGGAAAAACAAGCGCTTCAACAGATATACATATAAAGGAAAAAGCCACAACAACGCTATCGCTGTTGTTTGGTTTTATTAGAGCTATTCTGGCTTTTTCCTTTATATTGCTCCTATTAAGACATCGTCATGACTTTTTCAGTAACATATCACCCATAAGTGAGTGATTTCAAACAAAGAATCAATAATAGCTCGGTTTTTTAAAATTTATTTGTTAATTAGCTTTTTTAGTACTAAGTGGTCAAATTTTGATAACAAGAATGCAATGAACTACATTACAATTTAACAAAGCACCCGAAAGTGTGTGGACATGTAGTCGTTTCCATAATTATACAGCAAGATAAACATGATGAAAATTCTCAATTTTTCTAAATATACTTTTAATAGTGTATTCCTATCAATTCAAGTAGACAAGAGCTCTTTAAAAAGTAAATACCAAGTTTCTTTCAATCCCCGCTATATTCAAGGATTAATTAAATAAAAAAAAATCAACAAATTTATCCCAGACTAATGTCGCTTTACCGTACTAAAGAAGGTAATTGGTACCAAGAGTGAGATAGGATTGATTCGTGTGCAATAACATCAGCGGAAGGGCTTCAACATAAGCGGTGTATATACTTGGATTATGTGCGTAAAGCATTATGTATTTGTGACAATTGCATTTTTAGAATTAAGAATTTTTTTTTACATCTACATAATTAAAATCATATGATGTGCCTGCGTGCGTGTTTGAACCTCTACTCCTCTGGAACCAAAGCAGCTACAAACGAAAGATAATTAAATTGCGCTCGTATAGGCCTATTTTCATCGCTGTAACTTGATATTATGACCCTCAAATACGCAAAAACTCTGAAAAGATAACGTCAAAGTTTTTTTTTAACCTTCTTCATGTTTGTTCATGGCGTTATAGTTTGTTCATGAAAACCTCCTTGAGCAAAGAGAGATGATCTGGAGCGCAGCGAGACGCTGCCTAATGAGCCGAAAAAGTAACCGAAAAGGACGATGTATTTTGTTAATATACCACATAATTATGCATCTTAAAATTAGTTTGTATATAACTGACTTGATGCATGAAAAAAAAAAAACAGACCCGCAGATCTGGTTTTAAAAGGGTGTCAAACATTCGTGTTTCTGAAGCATGGAAATGCGTGGATTGAGCGAGCAAAGTTAGCGATTTCTATGTAAACTGATAAATTGTCATCAGAAACAGCGCTTTTCTGATAAATTGCGCGAACTTTTTGCTTGACTCCTTGGATGTAAAAAAAATATTGACCTTC
>JAHWFP010040595.1:46724-60552 GCA_023313725.1 Lithobius niger
TTATTATTATTATTATTATTACTAGCCATAATTGTCGCTTCATTTACTCTATTGGTTTCAAACTATATGCTTCATGCAATTTCTTTGATCCTAAGAGCATCACAAAATCGATATGCTGATTATTTCAAAGAAACTAATTGCATTGTTGCTTCCAGTTCGTTCACCATATTCCTCAGCAACAGGAATTGGCGAAAAATACATTTCACCTGCATAATTCGAAACAGACGGTATGTTTGTTTCTTTGCCCGTTTGTACGTCTACTCCTATGGACGTAAAGACCCTACTAAGGTGAGAGTTGCACTAAATGAAAGATTGAGAGAGCAAAGCAAGAAACACACCGAAAAGGTTACATTTACGTGAAATAAGTCGCTTTTCTAGCTCAATCCACGCACCTCTGTATTTCAGAAGGGCGAATCTATTGCTTTTGACGACAATTTTTAGGGCAGTTTTCTCGATATTTGAGTCATAAAATCAAGTTACAGTGATAAAAATGGGCGTATAGAAGCGCAATTTAATTATGTTTCAGTTGGTGATACTCTCGTCTTTGTAGGTGCCTTGGTTCAAGAGGAGTAGTGGTACAAGCACACACACACGTACGCACATCGTTCATTTTTAATGATGGATGTTATTTTTAAAAAAACGTAAATCGAAGAAGGCATAATCACGATAAAATGATAAAACGTGACTTTGATCAGGTAAACTAAACAGAAATAAAGTTTGCCTGAACAAACTTTGACCTGCCAAAATAAACTTTGCATGAACAAACTATGACCTCATAAGAATAAACTACGCGTGAACAATTTAGAGACGTTGTAAAAAGATTTCAGGGATGTTTTCAGAGCCATAAAATCAAGTTAGATAGATGAAAATAGGTCTAACTGTAGCGCAATAATTATCTCTCATTTGGTACCACTCTCATCTTTGTAGGTGCCTTGGTTCAAGAGGAGTTGAGGAACAAACGCACAACCACCCACGTACACATGCACATCGTACGTTTTTAATTATGTAGGCTTTTTATTGATATTATTAATGTATTTTCTTATTTTACCTTTCATTTTTTAACATCTTTATTATGTTTAAAGTTTTCAACTTTTATTTTACTTGTTGACTCACTGAAATATCTGGTTTGGGTTTAGTTACTTTATTCGTTTTAGTATTTCAGATTGTAATGTAGCGGCGAAGGATAGCAGCAATCGTTCTGCAATGATTGGGGTCAGATGACATCGTCTGAACGAAAGGAGTTGTTTCGTCAGCTGAGTAACCATTGTGGTTGACAGGGCCGTAGGAAGAAAATTAAAAGTGGTACGGCCTAACCAAATCAGGTAGGGGGTCTGGGGGAGCACTGTAAAGATTCCGCAGCAGGGTCCCGGGCAAAACGACGCAGGTTGAAGCAATTTTTGGTACTGTAGTGTCTTATCTGGCTCAGGAGGCCATGTTTTGAACAAATGTTTAAGGTTTTCGTTTTTAGTTAAAATGTGGACCACAGCAGGGGCGGATCTAGGAATTTATGGTGGGTGGGGGAGACTTTTGTTCTTATTTTTGTAGTTCGCTCCACCAACTGGGATGCATTTTCCTGACCGACATTGACTTTTTGGTAGGTCTCTTCCCCCCCCCCCCCCCCCAATTTCGGCCATGAAGCTACTTTGTACTATTAAGTGTAAGATTTTGATCGGAAGAGGGCAAATTTTTGTGTTTATGAAAGCGGTTAGTGTATCCAAATTACGTGAGGTTGATGGGAAGTCTTGTGTTTTGAGTCCCAGTCGGGGTAGTTGGCTTTTTATTTTTTTCTCAGATTAGTGTATCTTGTATCCTAGCAAAACCAGTCTTTAATGCAGCCTGTTTGCTTCGTTCACCCTTTATCTTAGGAATTATTGTTGATTTAAGTCAGTTCATTTTAGAACCTTACCCTTATGTACGTAGCATGTAATAAGTCGTCTTCTCCCCACCCCCTACCCTTTTGTGTACGTAGGGCCGATGTTTCCTATTCCGTTATTAGTGACTTACAAAACTTATTTTTGAGAAAGTTATAATCAGTTAGCTGCTGTGTTGGGCTTTCTCCGAAGTTTGCTGTTGATCGCTTGCTGAAGCTAAATTTACCGTTTCTTTTACTTCTTTCCCCCAAAACCCCCTTCTCTTGGTCAAGCTGATTATCTTTCGTAGGGGACGTGGAAAACAAACATTGCACTACGTGATGGTCCAGGGTTTATGCTAGAGGGACAGATGCTGCTTATCAAAGCTCGGCAGGAAAGCCACGCTCTTGTTACAGGGCCGCTTCAAAAGTTTAACAACAGCAGACTCATTGTGTGTGTTTGGGGTATTTTAAAACTTGTGTGCCGAAAAGTGCTACGGCAAATTCCGCACCAGCCGAACCGCTTCCCACGGCCACGGTGGCTGAGTTTTAGCAGATCTCAGCCTTCTACAGTAGCCTGAAGGTGCTGGTCTGGTAGATGGCTAGAAAAAATACCCTGGCAAAGTTCCTACCAGTACGTGCCAGCTAGTATTATATGGAAGATCACCACGTTCCTTCAGTAGCTACGGTATCTAACCTGGCCTATTGCGGACATTATCTCTACCCGGACCACTGCACTGTGACTGAGGTTGGCGCTAATGACCAAGTTGTCGACGCGCCATTAAGCCTCAATCCCCCCCCCCCCCCACATTATCTCTTCATCAATATAACTCTGAGGTTTGTGGTTCACATCCACGGTATTTCTCCTGGCCTTTCTCGATTTCTTACTCCTTCGGAAACGTCTAGTATACGATTCAAAATTGTCAGCTTGTTTATCTATACGAATGGCGTACTCTGGACATTATCTCTGCACCAACAATACTCGGAGGTTTGCCAGTTCGCATCCACGGTTTTTCTGCTGGATTTATTAGAATTCTTGCTACTTCAAAAGCGTCGAGCAAGCTTCAAAATTCAGTGCTTCATTATATGAATATTAGTGTGCTTCAGATGATAGAAGGCTCCATCAAATTTATTTCGAAAAAGACAGAAGCTTTGAAAACGTTCTAACAGCTTCTAACAGCAAATGTTAGCAGTATCATTGAATTTTCAAACTTCTTGAAAATAGAAATTTCTAGCTGGCAGTTTAAGTGGTAAAAATCGTATTCAAAACTGCATGCAAAAATACCATACCCAAGCAACAATCAAAACTAAAATAACTCTCGCCACTGATGGAAAACCACATTAGCTATTTCTAGCTAAGCCTAAACAAGCTTTAGCTCTAGGGTTTTCTTTAGGCCAACAAAACAATATGATGGAGAGGTATAAGAAAAAGACCAACAGGGGAATACGTTCAATAGAGGCGTAAAAGCCACAAAAGAAAACTAGCATAATGACTATCTATAGTTCGTAACGACGAACGGCCGCACGCAATATGTCAGGACGTATGCGGGACAGAGTTTTAAGGGGTTTGCCTCTCACGTCCTACATCATACAGCCCCACTAATCAAAACTGCTGGAAACTCAGTAAGGTTAAAAGTAAATTTTTGTTTTAAGCTTTCACTTACTATATTAATTTCTGATGCGTGATTGCTTCGGTAAAAGGCAGGTAGTCGATGAAAGGAAAGAATGCGTTCACAGGAAACAGCGGGAAGGCAGCAAAAAGATCACTTTGGACTTTTCTCAAGCGAATAAACTTCTCGTCTTTGTAATCAAATCGTTTTCCAAATTCCAAGGCGGAGATGATGTTCTGAGTGCTCATGGCCAGAAGATTGGTAACATCGAACGGTTGCCCATTCTGCTCAGCTATTGCTTCCAGGTAGGCCTGAACCTCTTCCTGTTAAAAAAAAAAAGGAGAGGTTTTTATGCAACATCTGTAAATACAAACAAATTGACAAATTGACAGGGTACGCTTACACAACATATGAAAGAAGAGCCGTTTCTATTGCTTAAAAATAACTAAAGGTTTTAGCTTTAACCCATAGTTACCTTCACAGCAAGTCGTCTCTGACAGACGTGGTACCCCACAAATGCAATAAAACACACTTGATTTTAAATTTTCAGTCGGTTTATTTCGATCTTGATCACAAACAGGGAAAATAAAATGAAAAAGCTAGCGAAAGCTCAAGTTAAAAACAGGGGGCCGCCATCCAGGGGGCCGCCATCTTCATTCTCAAGATGGCGGCCCACTGTTTTTAACTTGAGCTTTCGCTCGCTTTTTCATTTAATTTTCCCTGTTCGTGATCAAGGCCGAAATAAACCGGCTTAAAATTTAAAATCAAGTGTGTTTTATTGCATTTGTGGGGGTACCACGTCTGTCAGAGACGACTTTGCTGTGTTCCTCCCCGACCCACAAATTAATTTCGTTTTACATAGTTACCTTCTCAGTTGAGCCTGCAAAATAAATAAAACAGAAGAAAAATGAAATCTTTATTGCAACAAACCAATATTCTAGGTTCCAAACTGAGCTTGCCCATTCCGTAATCCCGAAAAGTTGATAGGATAAACCTGCGATGTTCCTTCCACAGATCACCTTCTGTAGATACAACGCCTGGAAAACGATAAAACAAAATAAAAATTGCATCCAATGTATTTCACATTCGTTCGTAGCCACAGAGGTAAGTAGTATACAATCATGTTTTTTGTCATAGGTATGTAGTACATGCTTTTTTCAGGCAGTCGTCTGGCACACGTTATATTCCGTTTAGATTTGACATAAATGCCCACTCTGATTATATTGGAAGCTAATAATAGTGCAATTAATGTATTTGTATGAGGTAAATTAATAAGATTAGACGATACAAATGTATAGTCAGTTGATTAAAATGCAATATAAATTTCTAATCCTCAGCTACCACAGTAACAATGTGCCCAGAAACAATAAGCTGCAAGAGACTCTTCTAATAACAAGAGCATACAATAAAACTAAAATTAAAAACTAACCAATGCAAAATCACTGTTAAATGATCAATTTCATAATTTATCTTTTTAAGTTAGAGCATTTCTGATAAACGATAATATTTTAGTAATAAGTTAAAAGCTGTTGTTAACACAAATTTGCCCTTCCACGTAATTATTTCTAAACATAGGTACCGTAAATTAATTGCTAATTGCTCTGTCAACAGTAAATTACTTTTCTGAACAAAGTAAAGTAAATTAAAAATAAAAAAACTTTTCAAGTTAATACACCCATCATGTTATTAATTGTAAACTAGCTGTACCCACATACGCCGGTCTAGATGGTTCCCGCATGCGCGAGTGATAAATTTTACTTGGCAGCATGAATTGAAAAGGATCCCCGAGGCTCCACTCCTACAAGAGCTTCCTCCATCCCTCCGTTATGTGGTTAGATCTCCCTCTGCTGCTTGTCTGGTCCCTCTGTCTTTCCCTCCCCGTCCCCCCGCATTCCGCCATTGGGGAGGCTGAATTCTCCCCCCCCCCCCTCCCCCACCTCTGCTCTTGCTCCCTTGGAACTCCTGGTGTTTTGTTTTCTTAAGGAAGTAAGTGACTTTTTCAGTGGAGGGCAACGCGACGTGACTATATTGCCCGTTTCGCCATTTTGATGCCAAGCGCGAAAATCCCGCAATAACAATCGTGCATGTAGTGTTTGTTATTCAACCTACTTTGAATTAATCGCGAATGCATTCTCAAGGGCTCAATTGTTCTGAGCGACGAACCTACGCGGCCAGTTGCCAAACGATGGGCTGCATTTCTATCTTATAAATGTGATTGAAAAATGTTTCTGTCGTATCGCGATTAATCTAAGCAAATGAGAAAAGCCATGCAACAGCAGTAAAAGGACCAGGATGAGAGTAAGGAGTTTTGTTTCTTCAAACCAAGGTTGTCCGGGATTAAAGTCTTCCCTCCCGTTGTCTGACCAATTTCCATGTGAACCAGCAGTCAATATCTGACAATGTTGGTCAGCTAAGTATTAGGATTCTGGTAGTGTTCAAGGAACTGGGTTGAAACGAGACGAGAAGCTGTAGCTACTACCTCAGTCGGCGTGTTCGAGGTAGGCGGTGGAATAGGAAGGGCGAGTGCAATAGAGATACTCCCTTGTCATACGTACGTGTTGGATTTTGTATAAGATCCTGTTTTAATTCACAACACCAATGCCTTACGCTCCAGTAACTATCTAGTGTGATAAAGCAACACTTGAATTACCATTATTAAAATCTTTGATTGGACTGAGGTCACTGGCTCTGCCTGCGAAGTTTGTACCCTGCTTCACGAAAGCTTCCTTAATGGAAGCATAGCTGTTGAGCACAATAAACAATTTGCTGCCGAAGTATAAACTGTAATTAAGATTGAAACAATATCAGTTAGCTTTAAAACGACACTAAAAAGTCTTAACTGAAACAAACAACAAATCACAAACTAGTGACTTATACAGGGCGTCCCATAAGTCCGAGATCACCCTCACAACTTTTTAAAGGGTTGAAAGGAAATAGTGAAACTCTGGCAATGTAAGTTTGGTTAAAGGATCTACCTTTTCGTACAACCGACATTACGCCTTTCTCCCTTGGGGCCCCCAAAGGCCCCAACTCAGAAATTTTCAATGGAATGGGGGGTAGAGGAATACCTTATTTGAAAGATCTTCATTAAACGATTAAAGTGCCGCAATGATAGCTTCGATACGATGAGCCCATCCAAAATGGCAGCCGGTCAAACATAAGGAATTTCCTCTGCACCCCTTTGTCTTACTCAGGCTAAAGACGTCGTAAAGGGACGTAGGTGGCAGCAAAATGCTTCGTTTAATTTAGTTGCATCACACCTACAACGTCTTTTGTGGTTTGAAACCCAGAGTGTGGGCCTTAGTGCCTGAGGCTCACACTGTGGGCTTCAAACAGCAAAAAGACGTTGTAGATGTGATCCAACTAAATTGAACGAGGCATTTTGCTGCCACCTATGTCCCTTTACGACGTCTTTAGCCTGAGTAAGACATAGGGATGCAGAGAAAATTCCTAATGTCTAACCGGATGCCATTTTGGATGGGCTCATCGTATCGAGGCTATCGTTGTGGCACTTTACTCGCTAATGAAGATCTTTCAAATAAGGTATTCCTTTCCCGCATTCCATTGAACATCTCTGTCCCTGGGGCCCCCCAAGGGGGGTAGGCATAATGCATATTGTACGAAAAGGTAGATCCTTTAACCAAACTTATATTGCCAGAGTTTCACCATTTCCTTTCAACCCTTTAAAAAGTTGTGAGGGTGATCTCGGACTTATGGGACACCCTGTAGATAAACATTATAACTCGTCACACAGGAACACAGTGAACCCAAATCTGTGAAAGAAGAAGGAAACAACCTATCCAGTGCGTTCTATATTTGTCCGTCTTAGAAAAAAGTAAATCAATAAATAAAAAACTGTAGGCCACCTTCTACTCGTTGTATTATAAACGATAAGTAACGAATGTGCAAATGCAAATATGTAACATGCATTGCACAAACCACTTTCTTAGTATGGTTGTGTGTTGCGCTGCCTAAATTTCCACAGAACTTTCGAACTTGCGTATTATAATAATAAAAATAAATGTTCAATAGTTGCCTATCTAATATTGAAAATATTCGTATATCATAACATAACGGTGCCGCGTCAATGACTCAGAATGCACCCACCCTCTCCCAAAACAAAACACAACAACAACAAACAAGGGAAAAGCTACAGCGTGTCAAAGCAAGCCTTAAAAGCATTCACTGAAGGAGCAGTAGGAATATGGCGTGGGAGAGAATTCCATGGATGTACAACCCTCTGCATGTAAAAGCGGTGCCGAATGTTGAGTCTGGAAAAAGTGCGATGGATTATGTACGGTTGGCCACATGTGATGCCAGGAGCAAGCACGAAGAAATCGGATGGATCAAGGTGAGGGAGCAGATGGGTGAGTTGATAGGCAAGGATGAGGTCGCCCCTGCGGAACCTGTCCCTGACACTTGGAAGGTGCAGTTGCTGGAGACGCAGTATGTAAGGCAGATGGAGAACGGGTTTGTACCACTTACTGATCCTGCGATGACAAGATTCAAGTGGGCTGAAAGCATTTTCGTAACAGGGCCTGGAAACTTGGGAACAGTACTCAAGGTGTGAGCGAATAAAGGTTTTGTAGAGTGTGGAGAAAATGCTTTTGTTAAGCCTGGAGAACATCTTGAGAACGAAGTAAGCAGCATGGAAGGCCTTGGCGACTGCATGCGTGGAGTGCAGCTGAAATTTCAGGGATGTGCCGACAAGAAGACCCAGGTCGAGGTGTGAGGATTTAGCATAAATCGGTCGCCCAAGGATGGTATACTGAGTCCAGGGGGGTTGTTGAAGCCGAATGCATTACGGCGCACTTGGAAGGGTTGTGGGTGAGTCCATTGGTATAAGACCACGCCTCAATGTGGTTGAGATCCTGCTGGAGAACATGGCTAAGAGTACATGGGGAAAGAAGCTTCAAATCATCTGCGTAGCTATTGTGAGTTGAAGAGAGAGATGCAGGTAAATCGGATACGAAAATGTTAAAAAGCATGGGTCCAAGGTTGGACCCCTGGGGCATGCCGGAGGTGACAGGGGCACAAGAAGCAGTGGAGCCACGGAGAGCAACCCGTTGACTGCGATTGTAGAGATAGAAAGAATTCAAGAGGCTGTAGAATGATGAAATCCAAGAGCCCGAAACTTGGAGACAATTTGCTGTGGCTAATGGAATCGAAGGCTTTACCGAAGTCCAGGAAAATTAAGTCGCATTTGGATATTGTGCTCAGTAAGCTTGGTGATGTGGTCATAAGTCTGAAGTAAATTGGTGAGACAGGAATGCATCAGAAGAAAACCATGTTGCGTCTGAGGGATGATTTTAAGAGCTTTGCATTGCTGAAGGATATCGTTATAGACAAATCGTTTGAGGTCCTTGGAGAGGAGAGAGAGGAGACTTATCGGACGATAATTGTTGACTTGGTGAGAAGGACCTTTTTTGTGAATAGGCGTAACATTGGCATCCTTCCAGGCCTGTGGGAAGGTACAGGAAACGGATAGAGTGGGAAAAAATGTAAAAGAGTGGAGCAGACAAGGTGGTGGCACAGTTTGTGAGGAACTGAGATGGAAAGCCATCCGGTCCAGAGGAGGTATTGTCTTTGATCCTGAGAACTGCAGTTTCGATCTCCTTGGCTTCAAATTGAACAGGCCGTTCATTAATGTCGGACTGTGTGGGAAGCAAGGTGAAGGGAAGGAAAGTAGATGTAAAGTAGGTATTGAATCTGTCGGCAATCTCTGCATCATCAGTACAAATGGACCTATCATCATTCCTCAGACAACCTGCAGGGACAGCCTTCTTGTATATATATATTGTATATATATTATATAATATTTAATAATATATAATTATAATAATTATATAATATATAATAATATGTAATTATAATAATTATATAGTATATATATATACACCCACCGCCCCACTTCGCACCCGTTTTGAAGCTCTCAGTACTCTTATAACAATACAGCACGACGGGATCTCAACAATGAACGAAGACTGGGATCAGCGGTGGAGTGCTGGGATCTGGACCCCAACATTCCGTCGTGGATCCCAGCTCGCGTTTGTGTTGAATGAAAAGTGGAAGAAACAAACAAATGTAATCAAGTTACCGAAACAAAAAAAACAACAAAAAAACACATAACAGATAAAATAAAATAAAAACATCGTTCAACAATTCACGTTACACACAACATTGCAACCACTGCTTTGCAAACGTTGGTTTTCGTTAAATGGCAAAAAGGAATAAAGTAACCGAAAATAAGCAACTAAATGAAACAATTTTTGAAAACAACACCTTAAATGTCAAAAAAATCGTTGAAAAATTCATGATAATTAGAACATTACAACCGATTTCAAAATTAAACATTGCTCTTTTCGTTGCTTGCAGCATTGCGTTTTGAAAATATACCACGCAAACTTTCTTCTGGCTAAACACAACAATGTATTCCTCTCGTGCTCACGTCGGACTGATAGCTTCAAATCGGGTGAGAAGGATATCGCCCGCTTTCCTCATGCTGGAATCCAACAATGGCACGGGCACTGCGCGCCCTCACATTGTTGGAAGCCAGTACTCGGAAAGCGGACGATACCCTATACATCCCGTATTTTTTCGGCTCTACATGTAGCTATTTAACGCCCTGCGTTACCAAGGAGTTGACTTCACCTCTCGCCTTGTGCTATAGAGAGATTGCTCCCGTGTCTTGCAACAGTCCTTTGCACTGAGAGGCCTTCCGTCCTTAGTTAAGCCCAAATCTTCCTGACCCCCTTCAGTCGACGAGGCACTCACTGACCTGGGAACTACCAGCATTGTAACGAACAATGTTAGACTTAATCATTATTATAATATCGGAGGCCGGGTAAAAGGAAAGCCTAAAGGAAAGCCTAAAGGAAATCCACTTCATCCCTCCTCGCGCCGCATTGAAAATGCACTCTCCCACTCTACCTGCAGCCAAAAAGGAGCCAGGCATGAGTGGATCAATCTGACAAGTCGTCGGGAAAATGTCCCGGGAAATGTGACCGACCCCGTGCATAGGACGGGCTTCCTCTAGTTTACTATATTCAAGAACACATTCACCAAAACAAAAACAGCACGATTTTACTGCGCCGCCTTCTGTTGTCCTAATGTTAGGGACCGGTCATTATTTATAGCCGGGGGGAGATGGGGCCGGAGGAATTGAAAATGTGGCCACCAAATTTTCGATAGGACCCCCTTCGAAACCCTGAAAAATCATGATTGCCCCACTGAAGGCCCAAAAATAATGAGACCCCCCCTCCCAAAAAAAATGCTTTTTTCGTATAACATTTGAGACCGTCTGCAGATGATTCCTGATGATTATTGCAGTAGGCAAATTAATTAGGTAGCTCTCCACACCGACAGTTACCACCATTAGTTGTAAGGAAATACGTCTTGTTTTTAACCAAAAATGCATGTTGGATTAAAAATATTCTATAAAATGTTCCCTACACCCGTGTCTTGTCGAGATTCATACAATAAGTATGATGACCACACTGTTAGCTTGTATGCCCATATCCGTAACATAGTCAGCATCTACAAAACCGAAGAAGCTAAAAACAACGTGCACGGCTTTTCACAAAGTTTTTTTGTAAAAACTGGACTCGCAGAAATGGTACTAATAACTTCAAAACCTTGTAACACTTACATCATGGACCCTCCAGAAACTGAGGCGTTTTTATAAATTTTTACTATTGAAAGTGCATTTTTTAGGTCCAAAAATGAATTTTTCTTTCAGTTGGTCAGTATGTTTTTGACACCCACTAGTGACGGGACCTGAAAAATTTATGAACCCCCCCTCTCGTGAGGGTCCGAAAATTACATGATCCTCCCCTCAATTTCCTCCGGCCCCCTCCGGCCATAAATAATGACCGGTCCCTTAATTCTTGCGTCAAGGGAAGTAACATATGGAGAAATAATGTAAACGAAGGAAACACGAGTGAAGCCAACGTAAATTAAATGAGAATACCTGGTTCACCCTAGGTTAAAATGTGACAAACCCTCCGGCAACAAAGACTAAACGGCACTGGCTACCGATATAACTGACAACAGATTGTGCGACCGTAGAATCCAGCGGTTTTTTTCTGTTAGTAAGCGGCATGCAACTTTAATACACCTATCCTTACCTTATAACGTCGCCATATTTTTTGCTCAAATTCAAAAATGTTACCTCCGCAGGTTTCGTCCCCAAAAATGGCATATATCCGATAAAAGGGAGTCCTCGTGGTCCGGGAGGTAAACCTCTGTCATGAAAAAATTTCCAAGTTAGGTAGGCCACTATTGCAAAAAGTAACACCGAAGTTGTATCGGCTAAAGCGAAGAGTGTACTAAACAGCGACACAGCCATTTTGAGCAGCAGCCCAAAATAAAATCACAAATTGCTTTCAAGGACGGTGTTGTCACTACGATCTAACGGCTAATAGATTGCGTAGCTAAGCTGTCAGTCACTGTGTCTATCTTCGACGGTCGGTTATCAGTTAGGGCGAGCGTGTTTGCTGACTGATTATGGCCTGATAGCACAGCCAGAAATAAGGAATTAAAGGTACATTCCTCCCGGTTGGCTCTTCTGCAGGGCTCAGTTTTGTAACATCTATTCAGACATGTGTAAACGTTGAAAGACGTGCGTTTTCCTATTTTTCCTTTCGCAAGAAACGGAATTGCTCCATTCACGCTAACATATGTCAATGTCGCAAAAATTGTTTTGATCAGGATGCTGGATATCAGTGAATAGGTAGGTATCAGTTGGACAACGGCGTTCAGCAACAGTGCGGTAAGAAAGGCGAACAGAGGCTTTCTTACCGCATTGTTGCGGAACAACGTTGTCTAACACGCTTATACAACAAGACCATTGTTGCGAGTCGCATGCAATCTCGAATTCCTGAAAGCCGACTCCATTGTGACCATACTATGGCGGTAGCCAACATAGCCGACGACTTGTTTGATGGTTCAGATACAGATGTGTTGCTGTCTCAAATTCCTTTAAATGTAGAAGGTGAATATGTTTCGTACACTGCTGATTCGGCAGCAGCCTCAGGTAGTGTTAATAATCTTTGCTTTTTCGTTGGGTTCCGTGGCGTGCAGTCTTCATGGTAGTAAAGGCCTCTCCAGACAGAAGAAAATTTCGTGCGAAGCTATGCGTAACTACGTGCCTACAAGGTCAATATTGCAGTAATCGTGTGGTTGGTGTTGCGTTACGGACGAATCTTGAAGTCTTTTTTGCACCATACTGCGTCGGTGTGCAGCCGCGAGCAGCCAGTCTGGTTAGGGCATAAGACTGCATGGTACAGCGTGCACGTCTTCATGGTAGTAAGACTGCACGGCACTCTAGTCCAACAATGATTTCATTGTTGCAGCCGTGCATCTTCACGAAATTAAGGCAAGGCTACAACAATGGAAGAGTTGTACAAGTCTCTTTACTGTACGAAAAACGGCTTCTCCGATTAAAAAAAAAATCATTAGAGCACCTATCCCCATGGAACTCACAGCTGTGAAGGCAGACAAATAAAAAAAACTAATTACAGTTCACTGGAACGACACGAACGATAATTTGAACTCCAATATAAGAAACAAGGATTATTTCTATTCCTTGGTAATATTAGAAACTGAACGCAACTTGCGTCTCAATTGGGCCATGTCTTTGTGTGTGTGTGTGCGCGTGTGGTTAATTTGTGTATCACACAGGCGGTTTATTATTTGGGCTTTGTTTAATCTGTGCTTGTGGGTTTATGTTTTAATTTTGCTTCATGTGAGTGTTTATGTGTGTTTTATTTATGCATGTGTAAGCTACTGTGTCAAACTTCTTCCTTTGTTTTGCCCAGTTATTCTTTGGAGCAAAGATTGTATGTATTCCGTGATAATATCAGAAAGTGAACGTAATTTGTGTTTGAAATGGGCTACGCCTGTGTGTGTGCCTGTGGAAGTGTTTTATTTGTGTGTTGTAATGATGTTTTATTATTTTAGGGATTTGTTTACATCTTTGAAATGGAGTTCAGATTATAGTTTGTTTGAAATGTGTATTCTATATGGGCTCCAGGTCCGTGAGTGTGTGTTTGGGTGTGTTTCATTTGTGTATTACAGGCGTTTTATTATTTTAAATAATTGTCTTGTTCTGTTTCCTTGAACCAGAGTTTGAATTACAATTTGTTTTGTTTGAGTGAACTCTAATCCGTTTTTTTATTAGTGTGTCTCCACAGCTGTGAGTTCCATGTTCTATGTGCGAGTTTTTTTCGCTTCCATGTTAGTGTCATTGGTACGGTCTGGTTTGTCATGTTTATGCCCAATCTCCATCAAATTTTGACTGGAAATAAAGGAACATTAGAAAACGTATTTATGTCCGTGCTCCGTCTATGCTTTGTCCCATGTCTATTTA
>JAHWFP010040596.1:0-11817 GCA_023313725.1 Lithobius niger
ATCTCACTCTTGATTATATGTATAATACTCTGTATTCATGTGGTGTGCGAGAGACGACGAATCCCTGTGAATGAATTTGTGTATCAAGCAGCAACCAACAATGTTCTTTTAGACATCATTTTATGGGTAAGGTTTCAAAATTATCTGAATCGTATCATGTCTTTCATTTTCGATTAATTTGTCTGAATAAATTAGAATGGCTCGCTGTGTCAATTTAATAGCGTTCATAAATTTTTGAAAGTCAGTGTCCCGGAAATCAACTTGCCCATTTTTTTTATTGAGTTTCACACTTAAATCAGTTCATTTAGCTTCATTACATAGAGAATTATAGTAGGCTGCACTTCTAATGATGCAGGTTGGAAGAAAGTGGAAAATTAGTGTTCATCCTGTGTTGGTGTCTTTCTGCCTGTCTATCTGACTGTCATCAGCGGTTTGTCCAAAATAAACACTGAATCCATTGTCTGAATCATTTGAAATTTTGCACACCCAAGCAGATTGCGTGTGCAAAATTCAAATGATTTGGACAATGGGTTCCGGGTTCATTTTGAAGATTTGGCTGATGACGAACAGAGAGACAGAGAGAAAGACACCAACACAACCTGCAACAATAAAATTGCAGCCTATAACCTACAATCTTCAGCCTACAACATGCAGCTTACAACCTGCCCACAACCTACAGCCTACAACCTACAGCCTACAACCTGCATCAATAAAATTGCAGCCTATAACCTACAACCTTCAGCCTACAACCTGCAGCTTACAACCTGCCTACAACCTACAGCCTACAACCTACAACCTACAGCCTACAACCTGCATCAATAAAATTGCATCCTATAACCTACAACCTTCATCCTACAACCTGCCTGCAATCTACAGCGTACAGCCTACAGCCTACAACTTGCAACCTACAACCTACAACCTACAGCCTACAACCTGCAGCTTACAACCTGCCTACAACCGACAGCCTACAGCCTACAACCTACAACCTACAGCCTACAAACTGCATCAATAAAATTGCATCCTATAACCTACAACCTTCATCCTACAACCTGCCTGCAACCTACAACGTACAGCCTACAGCCTACAACTTGCAACCTACAACCTACAACCTACAGCCTACAACCTGCATCAATAAAATTGCAGACTATAACCTACAACCTTCAGCCTACAACCTGCAGCTTACAACCTGCCTGCAACCTACAGCTTACAACCTACAACTTACAATCTACAGCTTACAACCTGCATCAATAAAATTGCAGCTTATAACCTACAACCTTCTGCCTACAACCTGCAGCTTACAACCTGCCTACAATCTACAGCCTACATCCTACAACCTACAACCTACAGCCTACAACCTGCATCAATAAAATTGCAGCTTATAACCTACAACCTGCAGCTTACAACCTGCCTACAACCCACAGCCTACAGCCTACAACCTACAACCTACAACCTACAGCCTGCATCAATAAAATTGCAGCCTATACTAGAATTCTCTCACGTAATGAAGATAAAAGAACTGAAACAAGGCGAATAACACAATATAATATTCACTCACAAGAAAATCACTGCACAGCATTAACCATGATACTCGTAACACCACCCATTAACAGAATGATAATTTTAAACACATGAATCAACTGTATTAAAAATACGGGAGCTCGCTACTGTTCTGAAAACATGTGAACCCGCTACCATTCACTAAAATTACGATACACTAAAATTAAAACACGGAGATAATAAACTTACCATCGCATTTATACATTGCATTGGCAAGCTTCAAGTCGTAGAAACTTAAACCATTTCGCTGTCCAATCTTGAAAGTTTGGAAAACGTCAATGGGAACCATTGTATTTTTACCATTGGTGGTAAAATACTGAAATTAGTAAAACAGTACGGCTTTAGTGCTCGGTTATTGTTTTGATTTAATTTTCAAATACCACAGTTAAAAAAAATCATCTAGTAAAGCAGAAGCTTTTTACTGAAATTTCTATTATTGCATATAGGGTGGTCAGGTTAGTTGACGTTCAGCTCGATAGGTCCTGTTAAAGGAATAGTTTTGAAACTTGGGTGACGAGAGAAAGGAAGAAAAGTCCATTGAATGCAGGCGAAACGGATGACCTTCCCAAAGAACAGCAGAATTATTCATTAGACTATTTCTTAAATATGCGTCACATACACCGAAAAGCTAAAAATTTGAGCACAAAATCATTTCCAATAGAAAAATAACGATAATTGGCTCAGAAAATAACATGTAAAATGGCTATTGCTACCGCGAATAGCATGTTACCCAAACACATAGGATGCAGGGAAGCATTGCACGAAATTCAGGGTTCAGAAATGCGTTTTTTTTTCGTGTGATGTAGTTCCTGTAATAATTCTAGTATTTTTACTTTTAGTTTCCTATTGGTAATGATTTTAGTTACCCTTAATACGTGATTCATGTAATAATTCTAATCCTGCTTTCGTTCTAGGTTTCCTATTGGTAATCGTATGGTAATCCTACTGGAATCTCTGTTGCCTTAAACTTTTATAAACTATTCCTTTGTGTGTGACATGCATGTTATTAAGAAGTTAACATCAGAAAATATGGGCATCGTTGCATCACATACTGCAGAAAGTGCTAGGCATTTGTTGTGGATGCTATGACAATGCCTCCACTGGTGGTGATAGGCCTATGAACTAAATAGTTATTTATAAGATTAACAGCATACTTATCCTTGAAAAAAAATATATTTTTTCCTACTTCACTATCTCTAGCGATTGTGGTGAAATATTGTGTATTAAATTACCACCAAGCCTCTTTAAGTGTAATCTTGGTGGTAATTCAACGAGAATAATTTTATTACAATTTCAGCGCTTTAGATCACAAAAAAGATGACCTACTAATAATTTAATAAACCATCAAGGATAAAGCCTGATGAATAATAAGGTTCTAGTATCTCCATAATTTCCAGGAACCGGATGAACAAACTGAACTCATAACCACACTTCTTGAGAAAATCAAGCTAAAAGATAGTTCGAACTTTAAAACAATTGATAGGTTTTCAGTCTTACGTCTAATCCATAGTGCATCAAGGAACCAAGATCGTAGGGAACTCCATAGTCGTTGACATTTTTCTCGAGGTCAAAGTTGTGTTCCATGTCTTTTACCATGTTTTGAGTAAAAATCTTCACGTAACGATCACGATCGGGACGGGATTGTTCGTGATAAAAGCCGAGGGCATGTCCAACCTCGTGAGCCACAGTCCCCATCTGAAAGTAAGGATTTTAGAATTTTTATAAGGATTAAGGAAGTTAGCCCTAAATCTTTAAAGATTCAAAATAAAAAAATAAAAATTAGTTGTTAACTCGGTTCTTTACCCCAACAGGAAAAAATTACAGAAAAAAGTCAGAAATATCCCTAGGTAAAAAATCACAGGAATAAAAGTCACAAAATGCACGGTGAATACTATGAATAATTTCGATGGCTTTCACATATTCCGGCAGTGATTTTCCGACAGTTCTGGCCGGGGAGGATTTATGATGTTTTTCTTTATTGCACGAAGCACTGCCACCATTCCCATAGCTCTAATTGCGTACTGGCAGGGGTACGACTGACAGAATGTGTACGTTTTATTTTGACAGCATCAACGGTTCATTGTGGTAGCCTGTGCTCGATCATACACACAATAAACTACACATACCAGAATCAATGCATCTCAGGTCGTGAACGCAAAATGCGAGATATTGTTTTAATTGATTGTTCTTAAATTTTGACTTGTATCAGCACGTAAACACTACACTATTTTAAAGCAGTTAATTTTCCTAAACCACAATTCCATGCTATTAGGATATTGCACTGGCTACAGTTTGTTTCATTAGGAGAATAAACAAAGATGAGATAAGATAAGATAAAATAAAACAAGATAAGATGCTGAACAATAACGAACTACAATATGCTAATAGATATGTGCTCTTATTCTCTTTATGTGCAAATTTAACACTGTTGCTTTAATTTTTAATATTTCGGATTATCCAGTTTTTATGCCATTTATAGTTTATATTTTCATTTTACTGTGTGCCTATACTATAATGTATAAACCCTATCCTAGACTAAGATGAGCCTTCATTAAATATACTAAGAGATGAAATGTTTTCTCACATTTTTTAAAGTTTGAAATTGCAGCACTTTAAACTAGGTTTTGTGTACTTACACCCTCGCAGTTTTGCCCGATGGAAACAGTTTGTCCTTTTTGCCACCAATACATGCCAACTGCCGAATAACATCTGTAAGAAGAAAGAACTTTTTTCAAATATAGTAATCTGTTTTAACTTAACTTCTACATTGTAGCTGGAGAATACGTACATCCCAAAAATAATAATGAGCCGTTAACTAAAACGGAACCATAGGCTTGGCAGAAAATTGTTCCTAAAACAACTCCATTCTTTAGGACCATCCAAAGAGGACATTTCATTCTCTAGAGGGGGAGGGAAGGACAGACTGTGTTAGACGATGAGTGGGGTGGAAGGAGATTGTATGACTTGTGGCGGCACATTTAATACATGAGCAATGAAATTTTATACATGTAGTAAGTTTTCGTTGACTTCAGGTAAGATAATGATAATTTCTACACGTTGTCACTTGCCAGCCATCATTCTCCAAAAGCAATAAAAAATTATTGGAAAGAAGTTGGAATCAGATTTTGATTACCTTGTATTGTTATAAAAACTGTTATATTGTTATAATAATTGTTATGAACACTACACTATAGTGTGATGAACACTACTTGTATTGCACTTCGCAAACGACTAGTGTTTATTTCTGTATCATATGTTAACACTTTTATGTGTTCACTGGTGCCGTAAACACGTCCCTAGAAACATTTTGTGACATACACTAATACTTTTAGGAGTGTTATGTGAATTGGTGTGACAGTGAGACAAAATAGAGGGGGGGGGAGGTGGGTAGAAGAATGAAAAATTTATCAAAATACCACGGCACGTATTTTGGGAACAGTACATTTCAATGCTGCTGTAATACGTAAAATCCGGTACAAAGCTTTATGCATACTGCTTGATATTCCTTGGTAGTATCTTACCCGCCCAATTTCTTGAATATCAGATGTGATTTGTCGTAACCTTCAGCCACTTCAGGAAAGGTTAAACAGCTGTTATCTGTCCAATGTTTAAGGCCAGCCAAGATGGCAGCACGGTCAGCTCTTGCTAAAATTGAAGTAAATGAAATTAACCATAAAAACCCTTTCTCAGAACATAAACTACAATAAATGTCAGCCAGTACAATGGGTAGAACTGAATCCACAGAAACCTGTCTAAACTGCAAAAAAATTAAACCCATTTTCCCAATATAATCCGTCTCAAAGTACTTTAAAAAAGCAAGAAATATCGCGTGTTTTAGACAGTATAAACGCCCCCCCCCCAAAAAAAAAAAAAAACTGATCCGAATACTAAAAAACTAAGTACTACGACGAAATGGGACCGTTACGAGAGTTCCCTAGGAACGTTAACTTAGCTATCTCTACCTACTAGGACACTAAATTGGCAGCCATTCTAATTCTCATCACCTACTTTCAGACTAGTGAACAATAGTGTTTCTTTTGATTTCAAAGGTAGAAGATACTTTAAGAAGATACTTTAAGCTAATTAAATGGCGGCCATAGCTTCCGGTGTTACAAAAACATGTACTTTGCTTAGCCTCTCCGGGCAGCTGGTGTACGACACGTAATAGGCAGTTTAAAGCGTGACAAAAGAAAAAAAAATCATCTTTTAATATGTAACAAGGTGCAGGCGTTAGTTATCAGTAATTTTTTCCTGGTGAAGAAATTCCCCGCATTCTCCAGATAGATGCCACGTAGTGATTTTCTCCCTTGTGTTTCGCCCCTTTTCAGTCTGGTCGCAAATCTGTGAAGCATGCAGAGTTAGAAATGGTTCATCACTTAGCAGTTTTGCATAACTTAATTTTTGGTTTCTTGTTACGTCATACAAAAGAATGACGAACTGTTTGCTCACTTCAGTCGTTCCACGTGCTTGTTTCCTTAAACAAGGCCAAAGTTAGAAAAAAGGGCCAAAAAAAAAAAAATTGTGGTAAATTTGGTAATGTCTTCTAAAATTCAGGCTTTAAATTACACCCAATTAGAATTTGATATTCTAGTTTGATTTGGACCAGTTACAGAAGATTCTGCCACAGTCACTGTTTTCATTTTTCGGTGGTGCAGCACTGTCGATTTTATGTATTTTATGCTGCTAGTTTTATGCTAACAAGTTAGAGAATGTGAAGCAGAAGAAACTATGCACGAAAGAGATATTCCACTAAACATGCATGTCAAATAAAAAAATATATTTATATATATTTGGTGATCCTTTAGCGGTTAGATTACTCGAAATAATGTGAGATGGGCTGGTGGAAACGGAATATATGTAAGAAGGCTACGGTAATCTTTAAGTATAATCAAGGAGTTAGATAGTTTAGTATTATTAGAGATTTGGTGTAAACGGAAATATATTTTAGAAGGTTGCAGTAATCTTCAATATACCTATTATCAATGGTTAGATAAGTTTATTGGTATTCGGTATTTAGTGTAAACGAAAATATATTTAAGTAGGGCACAGTAATCTTTAAAACAGGCTGAACTAGGTATTCTCTCCGTAGCTTGTTTACACGGGCAGTTTCTTCAATCCCAAATACTACTAAACTTAACCAACCATTGATAATAATATTATTACCAATGGTTGGATAAATTTAGTGGTATTTGGGATTAACGAAACTGCCTACGTAAACAAGCTAGGGAGAGAATTGCTAGTTCAGCCTGCCAAACCTTTGGGGCAGCAGGGGTTCCACTAATGATTTTTTTTAATCACTCTGTTCCCTGGATAAAAAATTACTTCTTTCGCTTGAATTAAATTGCTTGAGCTAACGGTGCCATATCTTTGCAGAACACAAGCCTTACAGGGAAGCACCAGTTGTGTCCTCTGATCTTCCTCACCTGGTGCAATAATTTTTTTATTACTTACAGCTTTCGCTGATTGCAAATGGTACGACACCATTGGTCCATCTATATCTTTCATCACCAATAGCTTTTCTTGTACCCTCAGGACCGTGCAGACCCTGAATTTGCTCATCAGTCAAAATCATGTCTCCTTGGTAAAGACGATCTCCTTCCTCTGTTTCTATCCGTTTCAGGGCTTCAGGATTCTCATACTGACAAAAAGACATAGAAATATTTCATTAGAGCATGCTTCGATTAGGTTAGTGGTGCTCCCACGAAAACGTTTTTTTGGGGGGATAGGGGGTGGGGGAATTGGAATTGGGGGTTAATTGGAATTCAGAACTGGATCCGACAATCGAGCTATGTGGTCTAAGGAGGGAGCTGCTTTAAGTCCCTCAAAGCCCTTCCAGATAACTCAGTTTCAGTAGTTTTGCGCCTTTGAAATTTTTAAAAAGCCAATTTTCAGAATTTTTTCACCTGCAAAAAAAGCCTTACTTATCCCCTTTCGCCAAAGTTTGCTCTTCACTTCGGGTTTTGGTAAGAAGCATTATCACTGTGCTCCCCTCCCAGGGCGCTTCACTGATCGAGGTCATATTTAAATTAAACAGATTCAGTTTTATACCGCAATTATCTGCAGGATAGAATGCGCCTTTATCTTAGCAGAAAGTATTTAAATTTTTTTTAAATTGTGCAAAATTTTCTTTCTCAACTGTGTTTTTTAAAAAGATGAATTTAAAAGAAAAAAACATCATGTAGTTCAGGCATTTTTTATTACGAAGGGTGCCTAAGATATGAACATTTAAAAACTGTATATTTTGGAATAATATTTTCGTAGTAGCTGCGAATGGGTTCGGAAAATAGCCTATGACATGGTTGTACAAATGTAGCGTGATGTGAATGGTATGTCAAAGTATTGAGACGCACTAATGGCCACTAAGAATCACGTCATTTCCTAATTTTTCTCGACATGGCTACATCGCAATAAAATTCATTCACTGCCTGGTGCTCGTCCCCTGAACTGTGCTAGAGGATATAATATTTAAAGGGAGCTGGCAACATCGACAATTTTAGGAAGTGGTGCTAAAATCCAAATTATATTGCAAAATAAAAGCCGGAAGTGCACAAATATACATAAAAACTCGACACGTTTCGGCTTATCTCAGAGCCATTATCAAGAGGAGCAAGTAAAAACAACTTGAATTTTTTTTCTATTGGGATCGGTGTTAGTGGCCGCATCAGCGATCCTTCCGGATCCCCACTACCTATCGAGAGGGTGAAACCAATTATTATTATTATTATTATTATTATTATTATTGTTTTTACTTTGGCTACTCTTGATAAATGCTCTGAGATGAGGGGGGGGGGGAGATGAGGCCTAATGGCGCGTCGACAGCTTGGTCATTAGCGCCAACCTCAGTCACAGTGCAGTGGTCCGGGTTGCCACTGCACCACACATTACAGAGATATTATTCAAACCCCTAATCTAAATCTTGTCATACATCTGTACCTCCTGCAAAAATTGAAAAACACCGGACAGGAGGACAGACTTATCGCCCAATTGGCGCACAATGTCATACGGAAGATGGAAACGACGACGAAAACCATCAAGATGGCAACAATCAACAAGGAAGTGCCGGACTGTAAGTGGCCGCCGACACCAATAACATTCAGGAGGGTCAACCCCCCGCAAAAGGAAACAGTGAGTAAGTCGAGTGTGACCAATGCGCAAACGGGCCAACACCACGTCCTCACGGCGACTGCGGCGACATGCCGAGTGCCATTCCTCAACAGTGCCTTTAATAGCTCGTAATTTATTGCCGTCCTGTCCATCCCACGAGGCTTGCCAAAAAGCGTGAGATGAGCCGAAACGTGTCGAGTTTTAATGTATATTTGTGTACTTTCCAGCTTTTATTTTGCAACATTCTACAAACGCTTTTTAAGTTTGATTAAAACCTAAATTAAAGGCAGTTTGCCACCAAACAAAAATTTGGAGCATCTAGCGGCATCGAGCGCTATCATAGATTAGAAAGTAAACTAGATAATTATACCGTCTCACTTCTTCCCGTCCTATGCGAGCCCCTAGTGGTAGCTGCGGCTACTAATACCTCTGATAATGCTTTGCCTTCGAAACGGCACGGAGGCAAAGCATTAGCAGAGGTATTAGTAGCCGCAACTACCGGTAGAGCTCCGCGTAAGACGGGTAGAAATGAGTCGGTATATCTAGTTACCTTTCTAATCTATGGCGCTAATCTAGTTCTCTTTAGCGCTTGCTCTCAGCCAGCAAAAGATATTGCCACTAACTTAATATTGCAGCATCTAGCCCTATTGAGTTCTCTCTCACGGCAACCAAAGGAATGCACAAAGAAATATCTTTTAACACAATAAACAAGCCACGAGCCTTCTGAATTATTGAGTATAAATTGGTACGTCCTCGTGCAGCTGAAAGCAAGCTGTAAAAATTAACGATATTAATGCCACTAGATGGGGCCACGGTAGAACATAAAGAAAATAACCTGGCGCCAGCTAGTGACAGTAATATCGTTAATCTTTACAGTTTGCTCCCAGGTGTACAAGGACGCCCCAAATTTTTACTCAATAATTAAGGAGGCACGTGGCTTGTTTGTTGTGCTTAAGGGTATTGCTTTGTGCATTCCTTTGCTTGCTGTGAGAGAGAACTCAATAGGGTTAGATGCTGCAATATTAATTTGGTGGCAATATTAATTTAAGCAGTAAAATGCGTTATTTTACATGAATTTAAGCTTTCATACCACAGAGTAATCGTAAAAGGTTTCATACTCTAAATTCTCTTATTTTTTGACGGGTAAACAGCTAGTGGAACGATAATAGCCGTATGTGCAGACATTAAGATAGTCTTCCTTATGCGTTTCTTAGTTTAATACTAATCTCCCTTACACTTCGGCATCAAAATAATCCATGTAGATGCTATGCTAACCTCAGAGTGGTAATAATAAAAGTCAAGAACAGCTTCAATTCTGCCATTACAGCTTTGTCAAATGACTCCAAATGTCTGTATGTCACCCGCAAATGACAACCATTACTGGACACCAATATTTTAAAATATAGCCGGTAAATTCGAAAAATAATGAATAAACCCAATAATTGGAAATTGGTCAGTTTTGGGAAAATGTTAGATTAAGATAGGACACATCAAACTGCTGCGAATTCCTGGCCAGGGGAAGGAGGAAATGGAAACAGAAGGGTGAGGCCAATGACAACTGGGAACGTGGTCAATGCAACTGTGGTGTTCTTAAAGTTAAGATGGGTATAACAGGAGAAGATAGGAGACATAAAAACGAAAAAAGTGTTAGAAATCTGTTACAAAAGAAGTCCTAGAGACCAAGGGTAAATAAAAAAAGTTGTTGTTGGTGTGAATTTAAATGCCCCTGCTAAGGATTCAAAGAAGTTGGATAGCTCCTTAAACGAAATAGGAACTTGATCAAATATCGCGCAACTCCTTATGGTGCCAAACAAGTGTTTCATTCTAAATGGCAGTAAATGGAAATTTAAACATAATTGCAACGTTTTTAATGCGAACATACCTCAAATGAGACTGTCTGTAGCTTAGGAATTTGGTTCGTTACTGACTTCAAATCTACCAAATGAAAAAATTGCTAAACAGAGCGCTGCTATTATTCGGATGGGTTTCATTTCTGGAAATCCATCTCTCCTCATTTTAGAGTATAAAGCGTGTAAAGGCACGTTTACATAACCACTCGCTTTTGCATTATCGCAGCTAGAAGCTAGAAATCACCTCAAATTCCAACATGGCGGCCGTTTTATGTCTGCCGCTTCGCAACGAAAATAGCTAATAACGTGAGTTCAGAAGCGTTTGGGAAAATGGTTTCGTTATGAGGAATTCTTTATATCATTGGCACGGATTATAAGACTGCAAGTATTTACTCAAACGATGTCGGGTTTAGCTAATCCATTTAGCGTTGTTACCATGGCAATGTCACCTTTGCCATCGCGATTGAGTTCTAGCTGCGAGAATGCAAAGGCGAGTCGCTGCGTAAACGCGCCCTAAGTCCCTTGTTGAGTATGCAAGCCAGATTTGGTCCCTATACCTTCTCAACGACATTAGAAAAAATCGAATACTTTCGGAGTAAATTTACTAAAACTATGCCTATCCATACTAGCCTTTCTTATAGAGCGTCATCATAGACTAAAATTTGATTCTTTGAAATTAAGATAGTCATATGCGGATCTCCACCTTGCATTTTCTATATTAAAAGTACTTACAAAGCTTAACCCCTAGGATTTTTTACTATTTGTGGTCTTCGCATAACGCAGAGACATAAGTTTAAACTAAGACACCAGAAATACAAGCTGGATTGCCAAAAATACTAGTTCTCCAATAGAATTGATAGTGTTGAATGTCATGCGAACAGTGGAGAAACACTACCCTTAGAATCTTTTAAATCTAGGCTTAGAGAGGTGAACCTCTCAGCTTACTTATCCCGTTGATATTTGTTAAACCATATCACTTTCGACGATGCCATGTGAACTGGAAGAGTGTATTTCTGTCTAGCATATTTTCATTTTCCAGACTTAGTTCAGTTTATTATAGTTTTTATCTTGTTAAATTGGGGCCGAACTTCATTGGACTATGCCTCTATTCCTTCCCTTCCACCCAATGCCAAAAGAAACTCATCTTATCGTGCTGCACGGATCGAGCTTTCTGCTAGTTTCTATCGCATATTTAATAGTTAACGTCGATTGTTGGTGTCATTTTTGTGGTTTCGTTTGGTTACTGAGACACAGGCTAGTTCTTCGTCATTAAGTTTAAACGACGACGGGACGTCCTTCCTATCTA
>JAHWFP010040596.1:11827-29711 GCA_023313725.1 Lithobius niger
GTTGCACCATTGACTTCATACCTAGGTGTTGCACCATTGACTTCGTCCCTAGGAGTTGCACCATTAACTTCATCTATAGGTGTTGCACCAATAAATTCACCCCTAGGTGTTCCACCAAATGAATTCAAAGTAACGGATGGCCTCGAAGTGAATGGCCCTTGTTGGTACATCTGGAAAGAGTAATGAATTATTTACTCTCTTCAGTATCCCTTTGAAAATCTCACACAAGCGTGAAAATAACTACGTCAAGAGACAAAAGTGAGCTTCAGCTGACTATATTGCGTACTGGTCTCCAATCAAAGTTACCTTAGGACTATAAAACTCTTTCCCGACAGCATTCAGATCGGTTGTCAAAAGGGTTGACAGTTGGAAATTGAATACTACACATTAGGATCATACAAAAAATTGCTAAACCGATTGACAACTAATACGAAACTGGTTGTTCAAAAAGCGAGCTTTGTAAAGTTTCCAGCAAAGCACAGTTAATTGAACAGCGTCCTGGAATTCAAGCTAAGAACACACACGATCGAATCAAATCTTCGCCATATGACTATCTAAATAACAATCCCCAATAGTGTTCGTAATTATTCGCTGGAATTTTAAATTAGTGTATTTTGGAGACTTCAAACTTTAGGTTAACATCAAATAAAGAAGTTTGTATAGCCAAACTCGGTATTTTTTTTATAAGATTAAAAGACAGTAACGTCTAAAATAAATCGACTTAAATGAATGTAAATAATATAAAGACGAATTGGAAATAAGCCATCAGTGAAAATCATAAACTAGAAATAATGTAGTACAGTATGCCTCCTTTATGCACTTACATTTCATTCCAGTTATGTGACCCAGAATTCACCCAGCGAACCAGTCCATCACCAGATTACTATACCATAGCACCATAGACGAATTGGAAATAAGCCATCAGCAAAAATCATAAACTAGAAATAATGTAGTACAGTATGCCTCCTTTATGCACTTACATTTCATTCCAGTTATGTGACCCCGAATCGGCGCGGAGAACCAGTCCATCACCAGATTACTATGCCATAGCACCTTTACCGATATAGCAAACGTGATTTACTTTCCTAGAGAGACCAAAGAGCTTACTAATTGCATTATATTGTCATGATACCATCCGCAACATACAATTAGGATTAAAGGATCGGTCAAACAGTTGAATACGGCAAACATGATTTAGTTTACTAAGGAGAACAAACGGCCTTAATATCGACTTATTGTCGTGATACCATCCGGCAAATGCAATTCGGATTTAGGGATTAGTCAAACAGTTATATTGCAAACGTGATTTAGTTTCCCATGGAAAACAAACGGCTTACTAAAAGTGTGATATTGTCATGATACCATTCGTGAAATGCAGTTACGATTAACGTATTACTCAAATAGATAAATATTGCAAACATGATATAATTTCGTAGGGAGAACAAACAGCTTACTAACATCGTAAAATTGTCATGATACCATCCCGCAACTACAGTTAGGATTAAAGGATTAGTGAAACGGTTAAATATTACAAACGCGATTTAGTTTCCTAGGGAGACCTAGCAGTTTACTAACAGCGTAATATTGTCGTGATATCACCCAGTAAATACAGCTAGGATTAAAGGATTAGTCAAACAGTTAAATATTGTAAACGTGATTTAGTTTGCTAGGGAGATCAAACAGCTTAGTAACAGCGTAATATAGCGTAAATAAATTAGGATTAAAGGTTTAGTCAAACAGTTAAATATTGCAAACATAATTTACTTTCCCAAAAAGATCAAACACCAGGACATGCTACGACTGGGAAATTCAATCCAACGTGCCGCAAGCACGGGCCCAGGTAGTATTATTTTATTACTACATGCATCCCGTTTAAAGACGAGTGAAATTAGTTCTAATAACATTCTGAATGACATGGGGTTTTTTTTTGTGGATCTTGTATAATTACTACAGCATCCTTCCCACCTCCAAACTACTAATATCCTTTTTTTTTTGTCTTCTGAAGGCCTTTGACCATATCTACAATGTTCTATTCCCCGGATTACGTCTCTCTCCATCCCAGGTATGCCCCTTCTGAAAAAGCCTCCCCAAACGTAATGTTAGCACTTTATTTGAGCACTTGCAAGTAACCAAGTCACTCCGATGAATTTTGTGTTATCATTTGATATGATCTTTAACAACAAAAGGGCACTAATTACATAGGGTTCAATTTGTTTCAAGTTATTCTTGTTCGTCACAGATAATAGTTGCCAAGATCAAATATACGATTCTTTATTACTTTATTTTGGCGCATTAAACTTAGCATACAACCTTATCCGGCTGACTGACGAAGGACCTTCTTTATTTCAACTCCTTTAAAGCTTCGGTCTCTACTAAATGCTGTTTTGAAGGAATTATCGTACAATTTTTAAACCTATAGTACCATGCCCAAAATAATAATAAAAATCAATCAACTAAGAAGAAACTTACCAATGGAATCGGAGGTGGAGGATATGGGGGGTCATTTTCCAAGGGCTTCCACGGCTAAAAAGAAAGAAAAATTAAAAGTTACAACAATAAATCACTGGTAATCCACGTTTCGATAGTATATTTTTGGGGCCATCACAATGCACACCATGGATGTCCTTTTTTTCCTTTTCCCGCGGACCTTACGTAGGCAACTTCCTTGGCCAGTAGCTAAAGTATGCGGGACCGTACAACAAAATCAGTAATCTCTGAATAGGATTTATTATACAACTAGCTCTACCCCCGGCGTAACATACGCCGGTCTATGGCCAGTTCCTGCATACCTGAGCGAAATACTTTACTGGGTAGCATGAAATAAAAAAAAGTTTACCAACCCCGTCTCCACCAACGAACACCCATGTGGCCCCCACCTCCACATTCTCCATTATCTGGCCAGATTTCCCTCCACGCGGCCCTCCCCTGGTTACCCCTTTTTCCTTCCGGACCCCTGCCTCCCCCCCACCCCCATTCCCCATTGTGTGGTTTGAATAACCCCCATCCCAGCTCCCCCTCTCTTTGAACCCCTGCTTCCCTTGTTTTCTTAGGGAAGTAAATGTCTTTTTTCAATGGAGGCCGTTACTCAACCAACTTCTACGATTAGGATGCACTTAGCAAAATCATCAAGTCGGCAAACTATTCCAGTCGACGCTAAGAGCTAGCATTATTAAAGCAATATTTCGATTGTTACGGATTGTTCGGTCGCTCGCCCTCTTTCATTATAGTGCATGATGCTCGCCAAACCGAAATGTATTTTTCTAAATCTGAAATCGTAGTAAATAGCCTAAACATACATTTGCTTCGTTAAATATTAGCAAGGAACGGTTGTATTCTCACATACACGACTATTTAATTTTAACGAGCCTTTCGTCATCTAACTGTATTACCTCGCATAGATTAAATGGCTTACTTAAGAAAATTGCAAGAAGTTTATGGCGCAGAAGTTTAACAAGGAGAAGGGGTAGTTTGGCAAGTCACTTCTTTCCTGTACTTGCAGCAGAGAAATCGACTTGTTGGTCTCCCACTGCTGGGATGCGCCGTGTTGCCCAAATGCCGACAACGATCCCAGGCAAGCACGAAATGATTGAAACGCTTTGGCTTTTCAATGACACGATTTATTGTGGAATCGACATGAATCGATGTCACGATTGTCTCACGATCGACGCTCCGATCAACGACAGGACGAGGAGTCGTTTCGCCAGTCGTCAGTCGCATCCAGTCGCCAGTCGGAAAAGAGATCGACACTACAAACGCCAAACGCACAGTCGGCACGCAGTCGGCAGTCACCAGTCACCAGTAGCCAGTCTCCAGTCGCCGCAAAGTGTCGCAGGGTAGTGTGAGAACCAGGTTTATTCAATAGCAAATAAATATTATTCTGGCCTATTCTGGATGTCGTATCAGCATCCGGAGATAATCAGAAGTTTCCAGGTTCCCGGTTTCCCGGAATTGAGTTTAAAAATGAAGGTATTGTAAAATCAAAAATTGCGAACTGTTGCCTGTTAGCTGTTCATCTTGGTCATCGTGGCTGAGAAGTGGCAGTGCGTAACCTAGTGGCCTGAAGAAGATTATGCGGTAAGGGACACCCTAGCAGAGTTGCTACCAGTCACTTCCACGCTGGGTAGCGTGAGAAATTATCAGCCTTATTCAATGGCAAAAATTTTCCTGGCCTAATCTGGACGTCATCTGAGCACACGGAGATGATCAAAAGTTTCCCGGTTCAATTCCCTCGGTTTACTTATACTATACTTCTTTCTCCTTGTAAAACATATGGACACCATTCTGCAAAAATGTGTCAAGCCACGTAAACATATTTTGAGATAACGAGTATTAATGTTCTTATTCATTAAAAAATACAGTGTTGTAGTATTATTACTGTTTGTTTTTATGTAGAAGAACAGTAATGCTACTACAACACTATATTTTTTAATGAGTAAAGAACATTAATGCTCGTTATATCAAAAGTATGTTTACGTGGCTTGATACATTTTGCATAATGGCGTCCATATATAAGGTTCGAAAATGAGTCGACTCATCTATTCGAGAAGCTTGCGGCAAACGAAATACGGTTTCAAGGAATTTATTAAAAGGAAGAAAGAAACTTTTCGAGAGTTTGACACACCTTTGGATACGTGGGCTGAGTTGACTGATTTTTGTTCAGTGTACTTTTAAACGGAGTTTGTAAAAAAAACACCCTGAATAGTAAGTACGTATTTACCAGTGATATCGACGCTTGTTTCTGTACAATATTTTCATAATCAAGAACCATAATTAGTGGGTCTTTGAACAGCACGCCTTGCTCGCTCCTATCCCCTCGGAAGAAAATTTAGTTTAGTACGTTAATTATAAAATATTTACCTCGAATTTTGCCTATACCCGGTTTTCCCTCCCGTACCCAAAAAAATGTTTTTTATCGCAAAACCAAATGCGTAGGTCGTTCCGCCTTGTTTCGAAGAATAATCTTACCAAATTTCATTCAAAACAGTTTGTAAGTTCTTACAAACTGGTTTGAATGAAATTTGGTAAGATTATCCTTCGAAACAAGGCGGAACGACGTATGCATTTGGTTTTGAAATAAAAACAGACACACAAACAGAGCAAAGTGTCAAAATTTTATATAGTTAAAAGGGAAACTCCATCTCAGAAGTCAAAAGGCGATCATATACCGTTTTAGTTCTAACCAGAAAGCTCACCTGAGCATTAACAGCGACCACAAACGCGAGCAGAGGAAGCAGTATCATGTTCAGGCAGGTTGGGACAACAGAGTAACTATGAAAGCCCATACTTATTTATACGTGTTCGTAAAATAAAGGGACATGTGTTGTCTTTACATCAGCAGTGTTGATCAAATACCAGTGACATGAAATAACCCACAATGCCTAGTTATTCGTATATACAACAGTACAAGCACTTCTATAAAGATCGTTTAAACCCTATTTATGTGCCAACGTGTTCTACTCCGTAGTCCGTGAAGCGTTTTTAATATGAATGCAGTAAATGAGCGGAGGTTCACACTTGGGCAAATAAGACTGAAATGAAGGAGGAGAAGGAGCATTCTCGAATCATGTGGAACATCTGAATGGTTTCAAATGTACTCGTAATGAACTTGAATACAGTTTGCGAACTTGCTGTAACCTTAAGGACTAAAGATGTCTATGTTCAATAAATCCACTCAAAACTGATACAAGAGAAGTAGCAAAGTTTACAAAAAGGGTCGCAGTTTAGAGTAGCAGTATCATTCTGTGAGGGAAAGGCTGCCAAGGTTAACCAACAAACTTGGTGTATTGACCTCTTCTTTAATGTTTTGTGCTAGGATTGATGATAATTAGCTGCACATATGACGAATTGCATCAATGTCAATGTCAGAGTAACGTAATTGTGCAGTTATGTAATTCCAACACGTTTCAGCAGTCTAAGAAAGTAGTCACACAAAGAAATAAGTTAAAGCAGAGGGTAATGCTCCAAGCTTGTTGGTTAATAAGGTTAACCTTGGCGCCCTTTTCCTGGTTGAATGATGTCACAACTTTCAAAGGAAGTAGATAGCACAAAACTTCATGCCCGCCTTCATATACATTTCCACTAGGAGAAGGATGTTATTCTATATTTAGTAAATATGTGGATAGCTATGTTGATATCATATATTGATAGGTATACAGGGTGTTTCATCTCAACGGTCCAACGGGAACGGGAGAATATCTCCTAAAGTATGTGACATACGTCATATATGGTTATATGATGTCATGTAAAGGATGTTAGGGACAATCCATTGGTGCAACCTGAGATGACCTTGAGCCCATTGTTTAAGGTAATCAAACTACTATATCCATACGTATTAACAATAGACATTTTGTTCGAATTGCAAACATGTAGAGATCGAGAAATGAAAGGCAGTAACGAAAACTGAATGGAAATTTATCAAGATGTTCAGGAGAAACGGTAAAATTAGGCTGGCATTCCAACCCCTTTTGTGACCTCAGGGTAGTACGCAGTGAATTTCCCAGGGGTTGGAACGCTTCCCTAATTTTATCTCATCTCCTACATCTTGATCGATTGCCATTCTGTTTTCTTTACTGCCTTTTATTTCTCAATCTCTACATGTTTGCAATTCGAACTATGTGTCTATTGTTAATACGTACGGAGGTAGTAGCTTGATGACTTACAAGAATGGACTCAAGGTCATCTCAGGTTACACCAATGGATTGACCCTAACAGTTTTAACATGACATCATATAACTATATAGGCTGTATGTCACATGTGTTAGGAGATAATCTCCCACTCTCATTGGAACTGTTGAGATGAAACACCCTGTATACATGCACATATATGCAGTATGTCTCAGAAGTCCCGGTCCAGGTGAAGTGCATCCTTAAGACTTGGATGTGGGTTGCTAAAAATTCCATGTTCATATAGGAAGTCACCTATGGCGAATCCGACGATGTTATTCAAAATGACCTTAGAGATCGTATTCAAGGTCATCCAAATTATATCTCCTAACCTACGCAAGATACTGGCATAAAGTAAATTAGAAAATAGTTGGGGGATCGCAGTACTAGCACAATACAGGAAGCAAAACAAAAAAATAATATGCAAAACAAGGAAGATATTGGCGAAAGAAGTTGGGTGGTGCAGAGAAGCCATCAATAGGGCAGCAGGAAATGCAGAAATAGCTAGACTATCAAACGAAACAGTAACAAGGGTTGCATTCTTGCCTGGTTTTGGTGATATTGTAAATAAACGCCAGTGGCAGATTTAAGGCAAAAAAGCCTGGTGGTTAGGTCTGAAAGGCTTTCTTCAATTTCTTTTTTTTTCTGTTCCGTTTAACCACCAGTCGGTTTTTCTATGCTTCGTGCCCTGTGTATGCCAAAAGTAAATGTACAAGTTTCTGTGCATTTACCTAAATTAACGCACGCGTGGATGTGCATTTACCAGAATTTGAGCAATGGTTCATTGTTGCCACCATTCGGTTGCGGAAATTATTGCATGGCTACAAGAATGGCAGAGTTGCTTAATTTTGGTAAACTCAAGGCAAATCATGCATTCCTTTTGGTCAGTGACGGCGCTAGGGGTGAGCCAGGGTGGGACACGATCCCCCCCCCCAAACATTTCACGGCTCCCCTGCCGGTTCCTCCAACCCGAACGTGCAGGTTATCACCAGAAAATAAAACAATTAAAAATACTTGCAGGCTAAACTTGAAATCAAATGAATAAACTGAGCTTTTTTTTTTTTTTATTAATTTATTTATTTATTTATTTTTTGCTACTTTGCGATATATATGTAGCTTAATTTATTTTGTGCGTTTATGGGGCGGGTGTTTTACAAAAATAATGGACTGCATTGAAGCTTATGTTACGTTCATGTTGAATTAAATAGAATTTAAGTGCCTAATGCAGCTGCCTTGAAAAAAAACCGTTGGCCCACTCTGTTTCCCAATGTGCTCTTTGTCGGCCCCCCCAAACAATTCAGTCCTGACGTCGTCACTTGGTGTACGTTAGGCACGGAGTGATAGGGCAGGTTCTCGTTTCCCTGTTTCGCCTAAGAAGCAGTTCGTGATCGAGCAACATTACTTCAACTGCTAAAAATAAAGAAATACTTAGGCTACCACATTGTTACCGAACGTCGTGGTTTAACTCTGATACTTTACATTTTCCGTTTAGTCGAATTTGGGACTTTTAATGAAGTCAGGCCGTTATAGTGTTAGGGGGATATGGGGGATGGATTACGCTGACACATCTGTTTTTTACTACACGGACTCCTCACTTACACAGAAGTCACCTGCACTGTCGAGTGCATAAACGTTAGTTGAGACACTGTGTGCTCTGTTTTACCACTATTTTCTAAGTTAATATGTCTTGACATTTGCTTAATTGGCGCATCGGAGAATTTAACGGGTTGGGGGAAGAGAGCCTTCTACATGACAGAGCCTTACCAGTAAAAGCAAATGATCTCCTCTGGTTGCTTTATCTGGGAAACTTTGTGGAGAAAATAATTAATATGCAGATTAAAAGCATGAGGTAAACAGCAAAACAAAAATAGCCATTACATTTTCGGGGACAAAACAGGGCCTTGAGGGCTTGCCCACCCGGCCCTTTTGCCTTAAATCCGCCACTGGCGTTTATTTTACAGTATTACCAAAACCATAATGCTGGCCTTTTTACTGCTTAGTTTGATGGGTTAGCTATTTCTGTATTTCCTGCTGCCCCGTGGATGGCTTCGCTGCATTACCCAACTTCTTTCGACGATTTCTTCTTTGTTTTGCATAAGATTTTTGGTCTGCTTCCAGTATTTGTACTAGTACGGCGATCCCCCACAACTTTCCAATTTACTTTATGCGCCTATCTTGAGTAGGTTAGGAGTTAAAAATTGGATGACGTTGAATAAAACTTCCGAGGTCATTATGGATAGCATCATCGGAATCGCCATAGGCTACTTCCTATACGAGCATGCTATTATCGGCAACCCACATCCAAGTCTTAAGGATGTATTTCACCTGGTACGGGACTTCTGAGACATACAGTATATGTAGGGTGATTCAAAATTCGGACTACTGGAATAAATTACAGATGGTAACAAATACCCTTAAAATAAATTAACAGTAATTATGATAAATCAGTGGCAGCTCAGATGAGTGTAAAGACATTCCGTCAAGGTCATCATGTTGCTAACTTTAACAAGCATGGTAAATCATCAGTGTAAAGTTGAAAGTTGTAGGAAATCATTAAACACTGCTCACCCCTCCCCCCCCCAAAAAAAAAAAACAGAATGAAAATCCAATGTAGAAATGCCAGTGTTATGTACAAAATACACTTCCCCGCAAATTAAACTTCACTGCGAGGGAAACTTCTCAGGTAGTGAAGCACGTTGCGTACTGTGGGTTAAGCTCAAAAAGGAAACTACACTGCAGCACATCTCAGACGGATTATTAATCTACTCTAAAATTGGGACCGGTCATTATTTACTGTGTCGGCGAGTACAGGAGCGACATTTGGATCAAATTCTAGGGGACCATTGATCTGTCGAGTACCTATGGCGGTCATGAATTTTTAGACCCCGTCGAAGGGAAGAGGGTAAAAAAAAAAACAGTGACCAAACTAAGGGAAAAACACAATTTGGAGACCGAAAAGAGATACTTTCAGAATTGTAAATTCCTATAAACGCACCACCTTCTCGATGCTTCCCCCCCTCCCCCGAGATTCCCATCAGGTAAATGTTCAGAAATGTACAATGCATCTTGATGAGAAGGAAGTAAAAAACACATGTTTGAATGCTTTTGCGAACATAGTCTTTGTGATCATTCTTGTTTTTCTTCATCAAAAATGACACGGCACGTTTTCCAGCTCCTGTCGATGTGGATTATTCAGTTTGGTTACAGAAATATGTAGGGCCGTTTCTAGCAAGGGGAAGGAAGGGGTACAAGTGCCCTCAGAAAACCCAACTGCAATTTTTTTTTAGTAAATCTTTTTTTTTTTAATCGTTTTCGTTTTAAGAGTTGGACTGCATTCTTTCGTCGTTTCGGGGGGAGGTAAATTGTGTTGGGAACGTAAAATTGCAGAGTGGTGTAAAATGGCCCCTTCCACCCCAGGAAAACATTGGTAGCTACATCCCCGAAATCAAGTATGGGTAGCTCACCAACCCGTTAAATTCTCACTTTTATTTTTATTTTTTTTTGGGGGGGGGGGGGGGAGAGGGCAGATTATGTTTGAACCTCAATGGGATTCGGGCGTCTTTCATTGCAATAAAAGTTGCAAAAATTAAGATCGTGAGCACTGAGTTCAATCAAGTAGAAAAAAACGAATTTTTCTTAAAGAATCAAGGACCGAGGCTTATGTAAGCCTCAGCATGAACTTAAATGTTAAACGTCAAACATAGCTTCGTTGGAATTAATATGGACCAATGAAATTCGGTATTTCAATGAAATTCGGTATTTGGGGTCGTGTCGTAACCATTTAACCGCATTACAAATTTTAATGACAACAATCAACCCGTTCCGCGTCCACAGCATGGCCTTGTTGTTGTTGTTGGGACTCTTTGTCCTCAACTGGAGAGCAAACCACTTAAATGATTTTCAAGTACTATAGCTTAAGACGTAGGTATGGACAAGGCCTAAGGCCTTTAGCGGCTACTTTAATGTAACTACAATATTCTCGACACGGAAAGCCAAATGGGCTACAAACTTTGCTCTCACTTACAGATCGAATCAATGAACCGATTTTCAATTTGTATAGCTTAAAATGTAGGTATTAACATCGACCAGGGCCTTTTGAACGCAATTTTCATTTGACAGCAGTATTCTCGTCGGCAGAGCATTTATTGTTGAAGGGCACTGGGCAGATATCATTAAAAGGACTACAGAATTCTTGCAAATCCTGCTAAAAGCATGAAATTAGTACACAAGTCTTTCTTAGCAGTACAAATCGAACCAGCCATGGACCCTCCATGAAATATCCCCAAGAGTGCCATCCTCCCCCCCCTCCCCAACAGTCCCTATACCTCTCCTTAAGGCGTGGGCAACAAATTCATGTAGATCAAGCTAAAAATAAAAAAATTCGGTACACAAGTCGTCTTAGAAGCATAAATCGAATCAGCCGTGGAACCTCCGTGATTTACCCCCAAAGGCCCCCCCCCCGGGCCCCCCCCCCGCCCCCCCCCGCGGGGGGTGGACCAACAATTATTTGTAAATCGAGCTAATAGCTTGAAATTTGGTACAAAAGTCATTCTTAGCAGTAGAAATTGAACAAGTTATGAAACTCCCATGAAATATCCCCAAAGGGTCCTCAAACACCTTCCGACGCTTCCTCCCTGAGGCGTGGGCAACAAATTCTTGCAGAACGAGCTAAAAAGATGAAATCTGGTACACAAGCCATTCTTAGTAGCACAAAATGAACTAGCTAGGAACCCACTAGAGATAATCAACAAGGCACCACAACGGTGCCCCCCCCCCCCCGTGGCCTATCCTTGAGGCCTGACCAACAAATTCTTGCAGATAGTGCTAAAGGAATGAAATTGGGCACACAAGTCATTGTTAGCAGTACAATTAAAAAGCAATGGACCTCCCTCGAAATCCTTCAAGGCCTCTCAGTGCTTTCCCCCCCTATTCCCGCTCCATGAGGTTGATACCCGAAGAATTCTTGTTGATCGTACTGGAAGCATGCATTGTGGTACACCGGTCATTTCTAGCAGTAGAAATTGAACCAACCAAGGATCCCCAAGCAATACCACCACAGCCTCCCCCCTACCCCCGCCCCCCCCCCCGCATCCTGTGCACCCCCATGAGCATTAATAACATACAAATTCTTGCTGAACGCACTAAAAATCGCAGTAGAAATCGAACTACACCCACTCCCCGGTGCTTCCCTGTGTCCTCTCCATTAGACTGATGATCCAACAAATTCTAGTTCCATTCTTACTGCTAAGAATGAGTTACGTACAATTCATGTTTTGACGCGATCAGCAAGAATTTGTTGATGAAAAACATCGGTGAGTGCGGTGGGGAACTGGAAGGGGCCTTGGGGGAGCTATCTCGAGGGATTACATCGCTTGCTCGATTTGTAAGCTAAGAATTGACTTGTGTACCAAGGCTTTTAGCTCTCTGTTCATGATTAGCCTAAATTCTGGCCCGTAATAGCTGCAGTACACCTGGAGATCGAACCAATGAACCGATGATCAAGTTTTACATCTTAAAAGAAGGCCTATAGCCAATAGCCTATAGGCCTATAGCCTTTTGAACGCTATTTTTAATGTGACTATTGTTGTTGTTCTTGTTGTGGAAATTTTGCTGTCACCTAGAGGTCCAACCAAAGAACTGATTTTCAATTTTTATAGCTTAAAATTGAGTATTAAAAAAGCTGTTTTACTACAGTTATTTTAAGGTGATTACAGTATTTCTTTTTATGTTATTCTTGCTGAAAGAAGTAAAAAAAAAATAATGGACATTAGTATTAAAAAACGCTTAAGCGTCTAAAATACGGATGTAAGCCTTAAAAAAACTTAAAGCCCTAAAGGAAAAGATATTACAAAAAGACATGTAAGTCATCAGCATCGCACCAATACGTGTAAAAGAAGCTCCAGCAATTCTAACTTTATTGTGTAGACTAACGTTAACCTCGGAGGTGCGACTGAAGGTGGATGCTCAGATTGAGTGAGCAAAGCGAACGAAAATTAGTGTTCGTTCGCCAGTTTGCTCAAAAATGGGATTTATAAAACTTAATCGTGTGAAGCATGCACATATAAAATCAACAAAATCCCACAATTATCACCGTGGGTTCATTTTAATAACCCACATTTTTTGATATCCTACACTTTTTTGACAATCTATAACTTTTATGGTGCCCCCTAATACAGTGAGTGACAGCTCCTCCAAGTGACATAATGACCGACCTTTCGTAACTACAGAACACAAATCCAACCAGCACTACTCATTGCAAAACCAGCGTAAACAGGCAACTAACAACATTTTTCGTACCAAAACGAATAAAACAGTTGCAAGCTTAGCCCAACCCGGCAACACCCGACGGTATACGAAAACTAGGCTACTGACACTTTAAAATTAATACACCTAAACACCTACGACAAGCTCAAAGCGCTTTTTATACTCTAAACTTATTTAAACTATTAAAGTAGAAAAAATACTGCCTTACCTTAAACACAAAGCACATCATTCCCTTCGCTCTAACTTTTCTAGGCAGGAAGTCTCTAAACCGAAAGTTTTCGGTCGAATGTAAAAATTCTTAAAGCCATTGTAATTCACAAATAAAATGTACAAATAAAAATGTTATAAAAGTCGATAAGTTAGCTTGACGACACCCTTACCATTAAAACACATATCCGTGAGAAAAAGGCAGTTAACCAGCAATAATTGCTCGTTTGCTCGGAAGGGGGTAGTTCAATGTCTTGAGGGTGTGAAAAATCACTCTCGCTACGCGCTTATGAGATTTCCCCACCCCCTCAACATTTTACTGCACGTTTCTTGCAAACGAGCAGTTATTGCTGATTAAACACCTATTCCTCAAGGATATCTATTACTTGATGGTACACGTTTTATTTTCAATACACAGAAATTGGTTGCTAGTACGGTGTTAGTAGCAGTAACCCAAAACTCGACATACATAAAGGCGACAAATTAGCCACCTGTGCGACGCTTCGCCTAATAAGCCCACCATTCATTTGGCTTACACGTGGTTCATGAACCTCTGGTGCTCACAATGGTGAGATGCGATGAAAGGCGAGTAGTAGTAAATGAGGCTCCTTCTTCAGTTATATATCCATGATTCACGAGTTGCAGCCTGTTCCATTATTTTAAACTAGCAAGTTTGTAAGCAATACGCAAGGAAAAGAATTAGGAGGAATGGTCTGTTGGACACACCGCCTCTCATGACGTGTCTCGCTACCATGTCTCTAAGCGAGAGAACGACCAATCAGAGGGCGCGATTTGGCCACCTACGCTGAAAGGTTTATGAAAAACTTATACTTCTTGGTCACGACTCAGCTTTTTTTTTAAACTTGACGGCATGCTTCCTGAAAAATCGAACTGTGCAAGCCATCTGATGCAAAATGAGGCTTTCATATTATAAACTGGTCTAATTTTTAATCCTTCAATAAGAGGGCAGTGGGAGTGAACTGTTGAGTAGGAGCCTAACACCCCCCCCCCCTCCCACGCTCGCAGTAAGGCACCACACAATCCTGCCAATAATTCGGCATTTATTAGCAGCAGGACCGTAACTCTATAATTACCATATTAGAAGCAGAATTTAGTTAGAGGAGGGGAACACCGGGTATTTGAACAGGTAATACCGTTCATGGTCAGCATCCACAAATACCGGTAATCCGGAATATGCTAATTAATAGATCCCTGATCTTGTGAGTATCTGCTGAAAATTTTGTGTGGAGGGGCAACTGACAAAGTTACGCCTCTTCCCTGTCGGGAAAAAAAAATCCTAATTTTTATGGCCCTAAAGTTATGCTAGCTATAATTATTTTCCTGATGGGCTACTTATGTTTTTCTTAAACCCCTCCCCCCCCCCAAAAAAAAAAAATAATAATTTGACACGAATTTTCCTACCCTGCTAAAAATATTCAAAAACTTTTGATTGTGCAGCTGATGCACATCGATCTGCAGTGCCGTTGCACAAATTCATTCTGGAGGTGCAACTTTTTATTTTTGGGGCCCTTTCCTACCTTCCCCTTCCCCTGCTCCCCCCCCCCCCCAAAATATAATATTTGTGAACCGTGTAACTGACACTTCGTCCGACCCTATCCCCCTGTCAAAAACTTAGAAAGCATTGAAGGAGCAGGATCATCTAACTACTTAAATCCGTCTTAATATTTTTGGTTTGCAATGTTTACTTAAGTTTTCAATATTTCTGTTTGTTCACGCGTACTTTTCCTTTTACGTGACATATTTGCCACATGTTTTAGGAATACATTCAGAGTTGTAGGTTAAGCTGGATTTTTGCAGTATTTTTTAGTACACGTACGGCTCATCAAAAAAAGCTGTCCCCTTCTATACAGTGTCTTTCGCCCATCTCTCTACCACTATTGATCTTTTATATTTACTAGCAAATCACAGAATTCGATCGCGCGTCCACTTAGCTTGTAACGATCACTCGAACAACTCGCTTGTGCTTGCTCACTCTGTTTGGGTTCCCAAGGGCATTCAATAGCTCAAGATTGGGATGCCACAAAATGTGAAACGTTTATTCAACAACAGATTCGAAGACTAACCAAAAAGCTTTTTTAAACGCAATGGATTTTTATTGATTAAATAACTTAAAACTGTGTATGTTTCTTTTCCCTATTACACCTGTATCCAAGGAATAATAATTTTTACTCCATTAGGTGAAATTGAACTTTTGGGTACATTATGGCAATGGTACGACACGCTTCTTGTAATTCGGAATTGTACGGCATAACGGTTACCTGTTCTAACACACCTTTGCCCGCTAACATTTCAAGACCATAACCAAGAATTGTCGAAAATTGTCCAATCGTCAGTTGTTTTAAATTGCTTAGCCCCTGAAGCGCTATTATTCCCAGATCTGTCACCTTCGAATAGCCAATGTCTAACGATTTAAGATTTACGTATTTTTCGGCAATAAATTCTAAGAAGGCGTCGTCTACTAATTCGTACGAAGAAATCTGCAGCACTTCCAAGTTGATCAAAACGTTGAATACCTCTTGCCACTCCCCTTCAATCGAGTCCTGATAATTGATACTGAGTACCTTCAAAGTACGCTTGAAGTGCTTGAGAAATTCAAGTAGCAAACCGGGATCCAGCGAGGTGCAACTGTCCAACGCAAATTCTTGAAGAGCATTACAAGTCTTCATCAAGCACCTCAACACGTCGGACGTCACCTCTCCGTCGTACAAGCACAGTGTCCGCAGTTTCGGGTTGATTTCCCGCAGCCAACTGACGGACACATTGGCGAGATTCGAAATGTAGAGGTACTCCAGACTTCTACAGTTTCGAGCGATGGCCAGAAGCCCCTCGTCGCACGCCTCGTTGTAAGACTTGTAGTACTTTTCGTAGTTGGTTTGCTCGTCGGGATCCTCTCCAGTAGCAATGCGACTAGGCAACAAGTCCAGTTTGATCACCCTCAAGTTACGGCAGCCGTTCGCCATGCTTTTTAATGACGTAATCTGGGGAATACCGATCAGATGCAGCTCAACATTAACGAGGTTGGGACACATTTCACTGATCTTCGCGATCGACTCGCTCGTCAGTCCCGTATGGGAATTAATGATGATCAGTTCCTTGAGAACCGAACTACACCGGCTTAAAAGAGAAGCCACGACCTTTTCGTCTAAAACACGGCTTGGCAGCAAATTACCATCGATTCGGATGGTCGTCGGGCTTCGGGCTAACATGCACCACCGTGTGCAAACGGACTCGATTCGGACCCGGTGCACAAAATCTAAAAACGAAAACACTTTGTCCAATAGTTCATTTGGCAGGTCATCAATTGAGAATCCACTCACATTGCCGTCTTCAGGTTCGGCCGGAGGCGTGACACGTATACTTAGTTCTTCATAGGAACCTGTCTTATCCTTTTCGGCACGAGGCAGTGTCTTCTGTTTGGGTTTCAACAGGTCCATTATGATTTTATCTGGCTCAACAACGCATAAAGAAACGACAAATAATAATTCTCTCACCGGTTGAGTGAAACCGTCCGGTTTCTGGCTAGATACAAAAGGCTTTTCACTGCTGACCGCTAACCACTCGCTGCAATAAACATAACAGTTCCTTAAGTTATTTTTCATACGTCATATTTGTGATTTCCAACTGCGGTGAGTGGCATAAACAACGTAATCCATTTCTTCTTAAATGTCATTGCGTCCAGTTGACTCTTTGTGAACGTAGGCTTAAAAAAAACTAGAAATTTTAATATGTAGCCAAAATGTTTGAATGGAAACGCACGTACGCGTTATTGTCATAATTCATGCTTTGTTCCGGTGTTTTTTTTTACATACAGAAACAGGCTAGTGTGTCGTCCCACAAGTTCAACAACGACTGACGTGAAATTAATTGAAGTTCAACTCATTGTTAGCCATTATTACGGGGCGACCATTAGCGCACTGAAGAAATGGCTAGTAGCCTAACGGAAAAAGGGAAGCAAACATTAATTCGGTACAAATCGTTGGAGTTAGTAGAAATTGGGTAGATTGGCTCCCTAATAAAGAACCAACCAACCAACGTTCATGATCGTAGCAGGAGTCACTCATGGAAACTATGTGCCTGAAAACCGTTGCTAAAGGTATCCGGAAAAAACGCCTCACAAAATGCCCTGGAAAAAACGCCCCCGGGAAAAAAATGCTCTAAGAAAATGTACCCCCAGAAAAAACGTTCGAAGAAAAAATGCCCCCAGTCGGGCAAAATATCCCACTAGTCGCCGTCGTAGCTGAGCCTCAGATTTGAGACGGTTTTATCTAAACGAGCATTAGTTTGTTTCAGATGACTTAAACCTCCAAGAAATTTATATATAAAAAAAAGATATGCATACTAACGCCCAGATGGGAACGTAGAATTGATCACAATTTTGTTATCACTGTCTTAGTAGCACGAGTCTTTAAGAAAACAGTATATCTTTTAAGTAAACCTAATGCAAATCGAGCGAATGTCACTAATGTACAAATTTGCTAGAGGCCCTACTGGGGACGTGAAACCGCGCACAATTTTGACCTTTTTTTAAAAAAAAAAAAAATTTCTTGAAGCCTATACTTCATCTGAAGGAAACCATTTCTCCCTTTTTTCCTGGGGCGTTTTTTCCTAGGGCCGTTTTTTTTCTGACGGCGTTTTGTTGGAGGCGTTTTTTTTCTGGGGGCGTTCCGCACGGGGCGTATTTTCTTAGATCCTTGGTAAAAGGCTACTTCTTACTACTGACTAGCTAGCT
>JAHWFP010040597.1:0-11405 GCA_023313725.1 Lithobius niger
CGTTTATGCAAATTATAGGTACAATGACCGAGGCTTCTCTCAAGCTCTCCCTTAAGGAATCCTGGCTTAGTGCAACGTAGATGGGCTGAGTGGCAGCTTACCCCCACCCCTTTTGGTAAGGGTAGGTTTAACAAAATGCCTGGTGACTATAACTTTGCAGAAACTCCTGAGAATAACAAGATAAAGAGAAGAAGCAGACCGTCCATGGGGGGGGGGGGGGGGCATTAGGGGCAGCAGTGTTCTCCCTGAGAGGAGGATGATTGGATTGCAATGGTTTGGATTCAACCTCTGAAGTGACTGTCGGGCTGCAGTGGAACTCATTGAGGGTGTCGACAAAGGCATGGGAATAAAGGGGGGCAAAAAGGTCGTCAGTGTATCTACTCCAATAGTGGGCCTGGCTTTCGAAATTTTGGCTGATTTGTCCATCGAGAGTGTTACGAACAACATGACACAAAAAGATGCTGACAGATGAGCTAGCCGGGATTTCGTTAATTTGGGTAAAAAAAACATGGTCGAAATGTAGAGGTATTGCAGAGAATTGTTTTGATAATGGGTACAACATGGTTTACAGTTAATCCCTTGAGATCCGCGTGGATGCCTCAGTAAAGCCGCCTGCGCACTGAGCGACTTGGCCGCGTGGCCAGGTCGCTGCAGCCAATGAGAATGCTTACCGTTTATGTAAAACCACGCACTAATCATTTTCATTGGCTGCAGCAACCTGGCCGCGCGGCCAACTCCCTCAGTGCGCGGGCGGCATTAGAGAGATGCCTGGGTGCACGGGTAGCTTCGAGCACTGGGGCGTCACATTCGATAGGTGTCCTGGTACCAGCTGTACATCTCTGGCTTCGTACAGACCCAGGTTCGATCCTGGTGACGGGTAGTGTATATGTACGGGTTTTTCTCCGGTTGTTTCCCGCCCGTTGCACGATGCTTTCCTTCGGGTGCTCCGGTTTTCTCCTTCATGCGGCGAAAAACAACTGAAAAAAAATTAGATTTTGCACGATTTAATTCTCCCATGATACTGCTCGGTTGTTTTAGTTTTGTGTCACTTAGCCACCTGTTGTTGTTGGTTTGTTCAACATTGTAATTTAAATTTTCAAAGTTTAGTGCTTTGTTCGCCTGATGTAGGACTAGTGGAGTCCGAAAATTCGCAATAAATTGTGTTGCAAAACGCAAGACCTCCGTGTCAGCCTGGATTTCTCTACTAGAGAGAGGAATACCAAGTGGACATTTCTAGGGTCTTTTACGTGCCAAATTGAAATGAGCACGATGTGTAAAAAAAAGCACACTGCAACTAACATCTGATATGAACGTGGTTTGTAAAATCATTTAGTTGGTATGTGCGATTTTCTGTGATGGAGTACTCCATTTTGAGTGCATCTTTAACCCGCATATATGTGGACAAAATGGAAAATATGCTTGGAATGGGTTGTTTATTCCAAGAGAATTAGATCGTATCAGAGTTAAAATAATTCGGATTCGTAGGTAGGCCTACCCACTTTGCGTCACGCAAAAAGTAAAAACGAGGCCTTCTCGTGGGTACACCATTCTGGTGCTGAATAAATAAATTTACCGTTCTGAAAAGTCTTCTAAATTTTTTATTTTAACACTTCAGCGTCATAATATACCAATAAAACTGGCAACAATTCTAAAAAAGTCAATTATTTTCAGCCCATAGGGTCTTTCGCCCACCACCATAAGCGTTCACAAAATATGGGCTTTCGAACATTCAATGTTTAAAAGAGCATACTTTGAGAACGATCACGCTGGTGGGCTAAAGGCCTTTTCGCACTGCACTGTTTTGTTCGTCGTCCGTTGGGTCGAATGATTGTAGAAAGTTTTTCTTTGCTAATCGCATGGTGAATTATTGGAACTCTCTACTTGGTGATGTTGGTGAGGCGTCTTCACCTGCTGTTTTTTTTTTTTGAGGCTAAAAAAAAAAGTGATTTTCACAAATTTTTAAAACGGTCCTTCTGACATCGCCCTACTCTCGTAAGTTTTCTTTTTTAGAATCTTCTTTTTATTTGTTTATTCTTGTTTTTAACTCAGTTGTGAAATGCTGTCAGCCACCAGGCCATTTTACCTATATGTTAAATTAGGCTGGGTGATACCCCTTCGACACTGGGGAGCCGGCCCGGACCTGAGGCTGACCTTTCCACACTCGACTCCAATTTGGGTCTGGACCCGACCCCCGACTTTCAAGTCCTGCTCGAGGACGGGACTTGAGACGCCGACCCCGACCCCGTGTTTCAGTGTGGAAAGGGTCGGAGCACGGGCCCGCGCTTTAGGGAAACGTTTTGACTCTTGGAGCGCTGACAAGCAATAGCGAGATGAAAGGAAAGCAAGAGGAGGGGACGGGAGAGGAAGGGGATAAATCTGCAACGATGGCGCCGTAAATGTTCTAGCGAGAGAAAGATTAACTAAAGTCCGGACCTTGGACGCGATGTCGGAATTCAGTGTGGAAAGCAGTAAGGAAGGAAGGAAGGGTGTTGGGTTTTGCCTATGGGTACAACACCACGGGTTCAGTGTAGAAGCGGCTTGCCAATTTGGTGTCCTTCTATATCCCGTGCACTTTAGATGCGACAAATATTATTATTTTTAAATGTAACCCGTGGGCCAACGCAGAGCCTCCGTTGCATGTCCGACTGATTTCGAAAAAATGTGTATTCGTCCGTTTGACGGATGCGTGGAGTTGTCCGCCAGTCCGACATAAGGGCACGTTTACGCAACCACTCGCTTGTGCATTCTCGCAGCTAGAAGCTAGAAATCACCTCAAATTCCAACATGGCGGCGGTTTTATGTCTGCCGCCTCGCAACGAAAACATCAAATAAAGTGAGCTCAGAAGCGTTTGGGAAAATTGTTTCGTCATGAGTAATTCTTTATATTATTGGCACGAATTATAACACTGCAAGTATTTACTCAAACGATAATGGATTTAGCTAATCCATTTAGCGTTGTTACCATGGCAATGTCACCTTTGCCATCGCGACTGAGTTCTAGCTGCGAGAATGCAAAGGCGAGTCGCTGCGTAAACGCGCCCTAACGCTGAGCGTCACACTTGTTTATCGCCTCGCACTTGAGGGACATATATGGCGGCTGTATCCCTAACTCGAAAACTATCGAAAGTTGAAAAGTATAATGCTAAAAATAGGTATAAATAACTAGTAGCAAAACAAGCACTTCACAAATTGTTTTTAGTCGCAAGAATGGCCCCAATTCAATGCCTTCCTACATAGTTTTCCGTTCGAGTGATTACAGTGGTCATCGTGGCTGAGCGGTGAGGGAGCTCAGCCTGGTTGCTGGAGGTTTGCGGATCTGGTCGAACCCCTGGAAAGGGGACCTTGGCAAAGTACCCGCAGGACTGCCGGCCAGGGTCGCGTGACTGGCTACCATGCTTTCAGCGGCTATGGGAACTCTTCTGGCTAATTCTGGACAATCTTTCGGCCCCTTTAATGATCGGAGGTTTGCTGGTTGAAATCCTCGGGTTGGCTCCTCCCTTTACAAGTTATTTCTTCTCTCCTGAAAGTCTGGTATTATTCAAAATTGAGCCGGTTCACCCACACCAGCATTAAATTGCTTCGGCTGACTTAAGGCGCAAAGAAATTAATTAAAAAAATAAAAAACATTCCTTTTACTTGGGAATAAAAGGGACAAGGGTTCGTAAGAAGATAGGTGTGGCATGTGTATCCGTTTTGCAGCAATGCTTTACCAGATATGAGGACAGATAACGGACAAGCTGACGATGTAGTGGGGGCGTCGCCTTTAGTGGTAGACAATATTTTCAAAACTTTAACTTTATTATAATAACATCTCCAACGCCTGGAGGCTGTGCAGCATACAAAGGCAGTTGAAGCCAGTATAAAAATAAAAAAAAAGAGTAATAGGCTTGCTGGCTATTTCATTCTAAACTGTCTAGTATTCCAGACTATTCCCAACAAAGATTGGACGCAAAACCAGTGTGGTTAACATACTGAATGCCACTGTTAGCCACTTAACCAGCATTATAATACAATCTTAGTGCTGTTAGCCAAAGTCTAAGATTTGTTCCTAACCCAGTCCTAAATACAACCGTTCCGTGCTTTTGTGGTCACTCTAAAATACAGAAAAAAACGTAATACTATTGTTCTGTATGATAAAAATAACAACTTCATTCTTAAATTTTGAACGAACTTGAGTATAATCAAAATTAGCTATTTCAAGAGTAACAAAAATTATATTCTTCACTAATGCAGTGCAAAAAAAAAATAATGAATTACTAGAAAATAAAAAATAATAATTTACCGTGTGCCCTATTTTGTTTTCCTTTAAGTAAAAACGCATAAGACCGGATACCCTCATAGATTTAGTACAAGTGGCAAAAGTTCAGCACCAGAAAGATGTGCCCATGGGAGGACCTCTCCCCCCCCCCCCCGGTTCGGTTTTCCCCGGGGGGAAAAGGGGGGAAGAAAAAATAGAGATAGGGAATCATACTTATCTACCGATATCCGCATCGCAGCCCTCTTGTAACAATACAAGGGTGCAGGAACACAACAATGAACGGGGGATGAGAACTTAGTGTTCTCAGCATTCGATTACAATGCAACGATGCAGGACACAACAGTGAAAGAAGGCCGCCCGGTGCTGAGAACTGTTCTCAGCACTAGTTCTCAGCACTCGATTATTTTTTTAAGGAAACCCGTGTCAAACGTCCTATTGTGTAAACTTAATCCACCCAAAACCAAAACTGGTAAGAGAAGCCGCCAAGTTTACAAAAAGGGTCGGCCTTTCAAAGTAGTGATATCATTCAACCAGGGAAAGGCTGCCAAGGTTAATCCTATTAGCCAAGTTAATCGCACCTACTAATAGTTCGAAGGTTAAATGAAAACTAGAAGATTGCTACTAGCGGTAGCAATCTTCAAGTTTTCATTTAACATCCAAAGTATTATTCGGTGCGTTTAACTTGGCTAATAGGATTAACCTTGGCGGCCTTTCCCTGGTTGAATGATATCACTACTTTGAAATGCCGACCCTTTTTGTAAACTTGGCAGCTTCTCTTACCAGTTTTGGTTTTGGGTGGATATCACGACTTTCATAGGCCTGTGAATGTACAAAAAATCCCACGGTGTAATTGTCACCCCTACCTTTTTTGTCTGGAGGTATTTTATTGTATGAATGTACTCATTCATAATTTTCACATTTGCTATTGTCATTCCAAATAACTTAATAACAAGCGTAACAGTATGATAATTGCAAGGACCTAATCAATTCCTATGGAATAAAAGATACCCTGTGTCTTATTGAACCAGTAATGAGAAATTTATTCAGGTCGTGGGGTAGATAATTCATTTTGAATTCGCGTACCGTAAAAAAAAAAACGATTTGGATTTGGTGGGGAAAAAAACGACCAAACCTTTGCAATAAAAGATATATTCACTAATACTCCTTCTCTTAGTGAACCATAATTTAATTTTATTGAGGCCCCAGCCTGTCGCTATGCGCCCCAAAACTTAAAAGGTAAACCTACGCTACTCACAAGTACACCAACCACCTACTCACAAGTGAACCACCTATTTGCAACAACAATGAATTCTGACAATTAGGTACTGAAACGATAAGCGTGTAACACTAAGCATGTTATAATCTACTGTTGGATGACAATACAAATAATGGTTACAACAATAATTTTGCACTTTCGAGCCACTTCAGGACCACGTGCTTCTATCTACAACCCCCATTTTAGAAAAAAAGCACTTCCCCATATGACGCTTTACCTGTCTGCCGAAATTTAGATCTGGCAACTTTCCGTAATCAGCTGTAGACGTGTCGTTATACCCTATGAAAATTAACATGGCAGCCTGCGGACTAGTTACTAGTTACTAGTCACTAGTTACTAGTCACCAGTAACACAAATCAACGTTATTGAGGACACTTTTTCTCCAAGAAGGACACGTTCCCACATTTTCGTGTTGAGTTTTTCTTTGTTACTGGACCCAAGACACCAGATTCAAACGTTTTGCAAAGATTTCTACCGCATGGGGAATTTAAACTAGTATGCTGAAATCACGTATAAGTTGGTTTCAGTTAAAAGACACAGTCTGCTAGCGAGTCGCCATCTGACAACAATTACGCTCTAACAATTAAGCTCCAACAACAATAAAACGTTTACTTGGCGGCGACACACTAGCGTGTGTCTAGATTTACTTTCTAAACGGCAAGTTATCTTTCACCATTATAAATACTGAAAACGGGCAATATCGGTAACATTTCAAGCATTAAAATTTATTACAATATGACATCTATTTGAAAATTTAAAGTTGCTGCTTTAAAATCTGTAGTTTCGGTGGTAAATTTTTGTTTTGCTTGTGGAGATGGTTAGTTTCCATGTAATATGTCGGAGGCACCGACAAGCGCGCCCGCTGAACAGCAAAAAAAAAAGGTGGGGGGGGACTTTTTCTGAGGACGTTTTTTTTTTGGGGGGGGGGCCGAGGTGTGCCTTATTTTTGTCTAATCGGTGTTACGGATCATAGAAAAAGCAACGTTTTTGATTTTGTTTTTTATAGATTTTCTTCATGATTATGTCTACCAAAAGGACAAGAAGGCAAAGAAGAAGGAAAAACGGGGGGGGGGGGGGGAGTCAACCCCGATGTTTGGACGCCCTTGTGCACCGACTTCCGACACAACCATCTCCAACATTACGTCATCTCTTTTGAACTATCTCCATCAATCGACAAATCAAACAAATCTTCGGATACCAAATCCGAAGCCGTAATAGAACACAATACGAAAAAGAAAACGTTTTTTTTCCTTTCCGCCTTGCATTGTTGGACTACTCCGTGCACTACATCATTATTGGAGTCGCGTGCTTCTTCATTGTCGGGCAGAGATGCGGACATCGGTAGATAAATAAGTTATCGCTTGCTTCCCTCGCGCAAAGAACTAACAATCTCCCGGGTCTGCGGCACTCGGGAATCATGCGATAACGTATACATATAATACGCCAGCAACACCGGACGCGAGCGACGCGACGCCAGCAACAGCACCAATAGGCGAGAACTACTCTACACAACCACGCAACGCCTACGTCACAACTCGCCGAGATGAGCAGCGCCAGCAATGCCGTCTGCCGCCAACCCCATCTGCCGTCGCTAAAAGGCATATAGAGGGATAACCAAGGTCATAATAATGGCAGCGCCAGCAATACGTACGCGTCAATACGTACGAGGACAAGTTCGGAAGGTGGGCACCGAGAGCCCTTTGGCTGTTTAGCTTTCCCCTAACTTAATCACAATTTCAGTCGAATTTCTTGCTCTCCCAATTGTGCTATTTTGATGCTGAAACCAGGGAAAGGTTAGGGTTTCCTTTGATGGGTATTTTCTTTTCGTGATTTTTTTCCCCCAACTTTACGTTTCTTTCTCGGGCCCTTTTTTTAGGCCCTTTTTAGAGCCTCTTTTTTTTTTAAACAAAGGGTGAAAAGTGGGTTCGCTGTGCAATGTTAACGGGCTTTAAGTTAAGCTGTTTTCGTTAGGCCTAACATCGTCAGATCTTTTTCAAATTTAATAAGAGAATGTATTTTGACCTTGGGAGTTCGTTTTTCGGGTTTTGGGCATTAGGCCCATTTTTAGGCGTAACTACTCAGTAACAATTCTGGCTCATAGAAGCCATTTTCAATTTTCAATGTTGTGTATAAAAACAATATTTTCTGCTGTTTTTTCCCCCATAATCAACTTATTAACACTAGGACCCGTCATTTTTGACGGGGTTTCAGCTAGTGGTGTGAGAAAGAGCGATAGAGAGAGCGGGAGAGAGAGAGAGAGAGAGAGCGATATACTGTATATATATAGAGAGAGAGAATTTGAGGGTGGGAGAGGTATAGAGGAGAGACAGAGGGAGAAAAGAAGACAAAGAGAGAGAGAGAGATCTCCGTATTGGAGATGAAGAGAGGCTATAGATTTCGTTCCTGTAAAAGTTGATCGTAGAAGGCATTGGAAACGATACCCTTAAGCATTTTGCATGATACTTTTCTTTAATTCAGAACGGTTTTATTACTGCACAGTACTAAGTACTGTACCTTGCGATTTATTCTTTATTTAGACTGATCAGGTATTAAATAAATAAATAAATAAATAATAATAATCTATATATAGTTACACAAGTTCCGCAACGCAGTCATCAGCAGCCATGGGCAGCGCAGCAGCAAGCAGGATATAGGGATGTTTTTAAAGTCAGCGGCTTGCGAGTCGCTTGGTCGCGGGGAACCCTTTCCCATTGAAATAACAAATGGGCAGCGTTTCCGCTTGCAAGCGAGTCGCAAGCTGCTGACTTTAAAAACTCCCCTTATATGATGCCATCTCCGCCATCTACCGACGGAACGGAAAATTATAAGAGTAGCAGCCAAGGCCCGCTGAGATAATAGCTGCGCTCGGAACGCAACGGCCAGCAGCGCGAACATACGATGTCGTCTACCGACCGAACGGCAAATTAAATGGGGGGGGGGTGTGGGAGCGAGATGGGGGGAAGGGGGGGTAGGGGGGGAAGGAAAGGGGAAAGGGGGGAGCGAGACGATGCCATCTACCGACCGAACGGAGCGACACGACGCGAAATGAGCGAGCGAAGCGAGCGACTCCGCTAGTAATTATAATAATGAGCAGTTCACCGTTTTCGCCCTGTTTCGTTAGGTTACTCAGCCATAATGATACTTCGATCGTTACCGCAGCAAGTTCGTTCGAATTGATAAAATTTGAAAGCCGCCCACAAAGCATTTATTGCACTAATGTTAACGTTTAATCAGCCACGGTGGCAACAACGGTATTTGTGATTCTGCACTGATTGGAGGTCGTTCTGTCAGTCTTCGAAACAAAGTCGTCCTATCAGTCGGCGCTGTGCGAAGTACCTTTTGGACTACGTAGGATGCGACGTAGTAATCTTATGGAACTCTGACACGAACATGTAGCCTATCAGGATTAAACAGGATTGTTTTGAGCCAATGGCAAGAACAACTCGCGAAGGACTAAAACTCGGTTTTTCCCGGATTTTTGTTCCTAAGTTGGACAAATGCTGATTCTTTTGTAACCAACCCCCAGCAACCGCAAGCAACCCCCAGACGACCGTTCTGCTGACTTATTCTATATTAAACTGTATAAATCAGAAGTCCAAACAGGGGCCCATCACACTGAACACACTGATCACCCTATTATGCAGCTACTGAACTTTGCTACAAAAAACAAAAAACATCGTGATTTCTCCGTTATTACACGAAAACAGGTTGATACGGTTTCCAACGGCTGCACTTAAAATGCGACGGGCGTTCCAATCTTGAAAATGGGGTCTCATTGCCCTCCCATTTTCGAGATTAGTCGTCAGTTTTAAATTTAGGCCTAAAGAGGTATGGTTTAATTATTCTTTGTAAGGCCACATTTAAAAGCTATTAAACCACAAGAGGTTTACCATGACGCCAAAGGAACAAGGCCAGAGAACGTGTACCTAGTACAAGTTTAATGCGGTTTAACTGTTGCTGTTAGTGCCTCAATATGCTTTTACAACGAGAAATGGTTTTAATTATTTTCTTTCTGTTTTTCTCATTATTAACACGGCCGGCAGGTAGTGCTTATTAGAGTTCGTTTCTACATGAACAGTTTCAGAAAAAGGATAGGGAAGTTGAGTTAATTGGGATTTTCTGCCCTATAGTAGATGTAGGCTTCATGGCTTCGGCTGGGTAAGCGTCAAATTTGCAGCCCTATAGTTGATGACGAGTGGGACAATTTATATGAAGAGGATAGGCTAACGATGTGAAAATGTTACAATTCTGCAACATTTAACAGCGGTGCATCAAGGAGGCCTGGTGCACAAGCTTGGATTACAGTTTTGAAGTTTTAATGAGTCTAGTAGTCTTAATACACTTGAACAAGATGCAACAGGGTGGCGTTCAAAAGCTCTTGATGAAATTCCCTGATTTTTTCAGGTTTTCCAGGCCAATACTGACACGTTTCCATGATTTTTTTTTTCGAAGGAAGGTGGAGTGCAGAACTAAAAAAATGTTTTTCACATTTCACTCAAATCGCAATAACTCTATCGCATTGCTTTACTAAATCAAAAATTGCACTGCCCTAACTGGTATTGGTAAAGACCATAGTCTGAAGAAAACTAGAAACGCACTTAGGCCCACATTACTTAGGCCTCAGGAGTTTTTTACTTTATCAGAAATGAAACAAAAACGGACATGAAGATTGAATTGAAATAAAGCGAAAGTTTAGAAGTAAAAAATTAAATCTGAATTAGCTATTGTTTATAGGTGAAAGAGACTTTCCGGAAACTGTTCAAATTCCCTGACTTTCAGTATATATTTATCAAATTCCTTGACTTTCAATATATATTTAGCTTATCAAAAACCAAAACTGGTAAAAGAGGCCGCCAAGTACTGAATGGTTTGGCCCTTCACAGGAGTGATATCAGCACACCAAAACATTCGCCAAGTTAATCGCACCGCTTAATACTTTGTATAGCAATGTTCAAGTTTTCATTTAACGTCCAAAGTATTATTCGGTGCGATTAAGTTGGCGAATGTTTTGGTGTGTTGATATTACTCCTTTGAAGGGCCGAACCACTCTCAACTTGATGGTCTCTTCACCAGGTTTTGGCTTTGTTTATTTTGCTTTGTTTTTAGAGTTGGTTTATTTTTCTTGAACTGGACGTGAATACAATTTCTTTGGCAACGTTGTTTAGATTTATCGTGCTACACTAGTGTGTGTCTAGGGACGCACGTCAGTATACACGTTGTCATTGTCCGAACTTTGGCTGTCGAATCAGAGACGATGCTGACAATACTAACGATGGTTATAACAATATTTTCGTACTTACGCGTCATCCCACGCCATCCTCGTTACACCCCTAGGCTCCAAACCATAAAAGGTACGCAGTTCGTATCGTACTGCAGCCATTCGTTCAATTTCATAGCTGGAAACCTTCCCGTTATCTCGGTATCGATGAATAATCACCCTATGGAAATTAACATGGGGATGAGCGGAGTAAAATTAGCTAGCTGGCTAGCTAGCTAGTTACACATTTGCAACGTTATTGAGGGTCGGATTCTGCATTGAAAGCACCTTAGCCGGCTTTACTACACGAGTTAATTTTTGTCAGGTGGGTCATTGCTCTTGATTTAAACACAATTTAAGCGTTTGTACCGCATTATTATTTTTATCCAAGTACCTGAAATGTGCTCAACTCTGCTTCAGGATATTAGCCACTGACGCTATGGCGTCGCGCTACAGTGGTTTACAACCTCGACAATTGAATTGATGTGATGTTTGTTGTGATGATTGTTGTCTAACTTGGCGCGACACACTAGCGTGTGTTTAGATCAAATTCCCTGACTTTCAGTATATATTTATCAAATTCCTTGACTTTCAGTATGTATTTATCAAATTCC
>JAHWFP010040597.1:11820-28167 GCA_023313725.1 Lithobius niger
TTTATCAAATTCCTTGACTTTCAGTATATTTTTATCAAATTCCTTGACTTTCAGTATGTATTTATCAAATTCCTTGACTTTCAGTATATATTTATCAAATTCCTTGACTTTCAGTATATTTTTATCAAATTCCTTGACTTTCAGTATGTATTTATCAAATTCCTTGACTTTCAGTATATATTTATCAAATTCCCTAATTTTTACCTGAAGTTTCCAGACTTGATGAATTCCCTGAATTTCCCCGGTTTTCCCGGCTTTCCAGGTAGAATGCCACCCTGTGCAACGATACTTTGGCACGGGGAAAATAACATTATCGTTAGGTCTTTTTTGAGTTAACATTGATGACCAGGAGTGGTTAACGCTCGCTATAAAACCATTTGAACCCTTTGGTCTTAACTCGTTGTTGTGAACCAAAGTGAAACGATCCTGGTTTTCGCTTAAATCCTCTAATTTTAAACCATATGGTGCTAATGTATAATTTTGGGGCCTTGAACCTTATTTAATTCTTCTACAGAGGACGGTTGAAATGTCCCCAAATTGTTTTTTACTCGATCGTTTGCTTCGATCATTACAACTGCCTGCAACTTACAGTGAAGAATCAGTTATGAATTGAAATGACACACGCTAAATCAAGACACACGCTAGTGTGTTGCAGAACAGACGTGGTTCAAAGCATGGACCTGTCGTTATTAAGGACAAATCCATCCTCCGTGACGTTAGATAGTAACTTGTTGTTATTAAGGCAAGACGAACGATCTACATTTTATTTAATTTCACAAATTAAAATTAAATTTGTTTTAAATAATCCTGTCGGTGAAATGGTTACCTGGGAAATGATCCTGTTGGTGAAGTGGCTGTCGGTGAAACAGTGGCCTGTGAAACCGCTGTCTGAAAAATGGCTGTCGGTGAAATGGGTGTCGGTGAAATGTCCGGAACCACCATAATCGAGTAACCTGACATCCCAAGAGAACTGGGTCACCCTTGATAGTCAACTAGAGAATTAGGATGAAGTCAAATGTCCCAGCAACCAAGCTAATTTAAAAGGTGAAAACTTGGTAGATTCTTTTACCCTTATTTTTTTTTTTGTATGCTTGAAGCATTAAGTCAACTGAAAAGGACATCAAGCTAGTCTAGCTCAATAGCCTAATTTCAAATGCACTTCTAAATACACAAGAAGTAGGTCAAATGAGGGATAATTAGATTACGCTTCTAAGTATTTTCGTCGCCGTTACTGATTTTTTCACATTCAAATACGCGAAAAAATGCTCTCAAATCTGATTCATGAAGTCAAGTTTGATCAGGCAGACTAATCAGAAAGAATATGGTTGAAAAAATCCTAAAAGGATGACAGAGTTTGCGTCATTTTTAGTACTTGCAAAACAACAAGATCCCAAAATTTGTTGGTTTCTATTGGTTGGACGCACGGAAAGAGCAGGTCTATAGATTTTGAAAGGCTGGCAAACATTCGCGACTTGGAAGCAACGTTCCTGATTGACCGAGGAAAGTGAGCCATTTCAACAAATTAAAAAAATTAATTTCGTGGACCTTGTTAGACGTTCAGAAGGAGGAATAAGTCTGGGGATTCGAACTGTTAAATATTCGTTCATCGCAAGATTGGGGAAAGCTTCTTCTGAAGGAGGGCAGTAGTCTCGCATAGTAAACTTAGGGCGCGTTTACGCCGCGACTCGCATTGGCATTCTCGCAGCTAGAACTCAATCGAATCGCGATGGCAAATGCGACATTGCCATGGTAACAACGCTAAATGGATTAGCTAAATCCGACATCGTTTGAGTAAATACTTGCAGTCTTATAATCCGTGCCAATAATATAAAGAATTCCTCATGACGAAACAATTTTCCCAAACGCTTCTGAACTCACGTTATTTGCTGTTTTCGTTGCGAGGCGGCAGACATAAAGCCGCCGCCATGTTGGAATTTGAGATGATTTCTAGCTTCTAGCTGCGAGAATGCAAAAGCGAGTGGTTGCCTAAACGTGCCCTTACTGGTACTCAGTTGTAGGGGCGTCGCCTCGGCTCTCTTTCCAGTCATCTGCCAAATCAACTCCTTCAGATACAGACGGTTCACTGCTTATCAATCGAAAACACGTCAAACAAAAAAAAAAAATTAAAACACGAAGTACTGATAATCACGACTCAGATATTTAGCGTGGGTTGGACCATACATGCATCGGGTATAAAACGGCAGAGTCAAGTAATGTAGAGCAGAGGACCGGTTTGAAGAGTTGGGGAGCTAATCAAGTAAGTTATAGAATAAGAGCTAAAGGTTATATGTTAAACATTAAAAAATTTTAACTCTTAATAATGTTAGTGATACGCATTTTTTTCATTTTAATTTATTCTGAGTTGCAAGTTTCATGTTGACGTGTGCTGTTATTTCCTACCTGCATTATTAAATTTTGCGGACAATTAATAATAGAAAATGAATTCTCGAATTCAAAAAAGAGTTGTGATTAGATTAAAACAAGCGGATACAGCGACTAACTAGTCGCATCCGGTCTTCTGTATAGTTCTGCCACTACCAATAGTGATGCACACTTCTCTATCACGCATTGCAACAGCTATCTCTATTATATAATCTAAAAACAGTAACCATCAGAATTGTTTGCTTTTAAGCTTATTTTACGTTTTAGGCATAATTGTCAGCGTTTAGGCCTAATTTACAACTTTAATTTCGTAAGTAGCAACTAGCACTGTAGCCTCCGCGCACACAGTTACAGTGTTACAACGTAATGCGCAACGTAGCCTATATAGATCAGTGGTAGTAGGGATGGAAAGGAGACGCTGGGGGCGTCGGACGAACGTCTAACTGGAAAATCGTTTAATGGGATAATTGTCTAAAATCTGCCTAAATAAAAAATCTGGAAAAGCATCTAAACGGAATATCGTATAATGGATAATTGTATAATGGATAAACGTCTAACTGGATTAACGTCTAACTGTGGTTTCTGATGTTATATGTATAGCCGCAGCGAGAGCGGTAGCGCGAGTGAGGCAGGGATATTAGACGATTTTCCATTATACGAATTTCCAGTTAAACGCTTTTCCATTATATGAATTTCCTGTTAGATGATATTCCGTTATACTGTTTTCCGTTATACGTTCTTCCAATTATGCGATTTTCCAGTTAGACGATTATCCCTCGCCCCGAAACGCTGCAGCAGCGACTCGTAGCAACTATTGACGTTGCTATGGTAAAGTAATTTTAGACGTTATTTTCATTTTTTAGGCCTAATTTTTTTTACGCCAGTTTTAGTTTCGTAAGTAGCAGATAGGCCTAATGGAGAATTTGGTTCGATCGTAATCGTAAGCCTATTCATTCATGCAACAATGCGACAAGACCCTTTTAAACGAAGCTAAAATGTGTTTGTTTTTACGGCTGCGTTACCACAAATCTTTAGGATTTCAATTCGACGATGAAATGTTATTATTTAATTTAGTTACGACGAAGAAGTCTATTAGCTATAAGGAGGCAACGATGTTTTAATTTGCCATGTTATTTCACTAACTTTTGACACTGAATCGAACGTTGTAAACAGTGGTCGTCAATTTCTGGTACCGTTGCGAAGTTGAAAAAAGCGACGGACGGCCATGGCCACTAAACTAACTGGCCCGCTCTACAACGATATTAAGGGATACACAAAATGGCCGCCACGTCTGGTTCATTTCGTCGAGGTCTGTTCTTCGAGGTAGCGACTTTGTACGGTGCGACGCGACATCTATTGCCGGCTAGTGGCAGTTTTCGAAATAATAGTTTAAATTTTTACGTAGATTTTGGTGGCAAATTTTTTATTATTTATAAGAGTATTTTTAAACAGTGTTTAAAAATATCACTCAGCCACAGTTAAGCTATTTCACTGCGTTTGCAAAAAAAAAGCAATACATTCCTTGGCAGTTTGTATGGTGGGTGTCGCCCTCGGTTGACAAAATGCGGCAACTCAAAATCGCATCAGTGGCACTTTCGGCGACCATATTGCCAACCTAGTCTCGTAATGCTATTTTTCATTCAAGATCCGGCCACTACTGTAGATAGCCGTGGACGAACAAAGTCGTTGCAATAGTCTTCTCAGCCGGTACGGCTGTACAGAAGACTAAAAGGACGCTTTTGTAATGGAGGGCGTTTTTTACGTTGCAGACGTTTCGCATTTGCTTTTGACTCATTACGAATTGTTTCATGTGACGCAGTACGACATAACATCGAATTTCTGAGAATTTTAGAAAGTTGATGCTTTGTGTAATTTAGAGAGTGAAGCGATTTCAAATAGTTTTTCAAACTGTGGTCATCGTAGCTGAGCGGTGAGAGTGCTCAGCCTGGTTGCTGGAAGTTTGCGGATCTGGTCGAACCCCAGGAAAGGGGATCTTGTCAAAGTTCCCGCCAGCCCTACCGGCCATGGCAGCGTGAGAGGCTACCATGCTCCTTCAGCAGCTGTGGGAACTATTCTGGCCAATTCTGGACAATCTTTCGGCCCCTTGAATGATCGGAGGTTTTCCGGTTGAAATCCCCGGGCTGGCTCCTCCCTTTACCATATATTTCTTGTGTTTGCCAGTTCAGCCATACAAGCATTAAAGTGCTTTGGCTGACTTAAAGGCCGGTTGCCACCAATCAGCATCTAGGCCTGTCGAGTTCTCTCTCGCAGGAAGCAAAGGAAAACTTTTAAACGCTGCAAACAAACCATGTAACTTCTTAATTATCGAGTAAAAATTTAGTACGCACTCGTGCACCTGGAAACCAGCTATAAAGATTAACGATATTAGTGTCACTAGATGGTGCCACGGAAAAAAAATATAAATAAATTTTTCTGGCGCCATCTAGTGACACTAATTCCGTTAATAATTATAGTTTGTTTTCAGGTGCACGAGGGCGTACCACATTTTTACTCAATAATTAAGGAGTCACGTGGCTTGTTTGTTGCGTTTAAAAGTTTTGCTGTGTGAATTCCTTTGCTTCCTGCGAGAGAGAACTCGATAGGCCTAAGTGCTGCAATGCTAATTTGGTTGAACCCTGCCTTTAAGGCTCAAAGAAATTAATTAAAAAAAAATTATTTTAAATAGCAGTCGATAAAATTAATATTAACGTTAACATTTGTGAATGTTGAAATAATAATAAAAAAAACTTAACCATGAGACGTTTTTACGGCCCCTCTAGGGGAACGTTACAGTATTACCTCCTCCCCCTCGTCATCAATTGCCTAATCGTCGTCCAGTATTATGTTATTCTGAATTTATTAGCCCCCCCCCCCCCCCCCCCAGCCAATAAGATTGCATGGAAGAGGTACTTCTTATGAGTATACCCACAGACTGAGTACTTTGTTTAGCCACAGTGTTTTGATTTTCTCACGACTTCCTTTTATGGGGCGAGGGATAATCGTCTAACCGGAAAATCGCATAACTGGAAGAAGATATACAGTATAACAGTATAACGGAAAATCGTGTAATACGAAATTCGTATAATGGAAAATCGTCTAACACGAAAATAGTGTAATGGAAACTGCGCTCTCTGTGGCTGTACATACAGGGTGTAACAGAAATGTACGTCACAAACGAAGGGGCATGTTCTACGTAACAAACTGATGAAGCAATTATATATGAACATATATCCGGAAATGCGTCCTTTTCGAGAAATTTTTCTTTTCAGAGAGACATGTGCACATCCAAGATCCAGGACGAAAGCGACGAAAGTGACGAAAGTGACGGGCGACTCTTCCAGTATCAAGCAGTTGAAACTTGTTTTAGCCGGGTCATAACTATTGACAAGGGGCACAGAATAGGCCGTCCCATCTGTTCAGTAGCTCTGGGGAACCTCAACAGGGAAAAACCACAATAAAACCTAAATTTTGTTATTTGAGCCTTCACCACTTTCGCCCTGGATCTTGGATGTAAACATGTTTATCTGAAAGGAAAAATTTCTCGAAAAGGACGAATTTCCGGATATATGTTCATATGGAATTTTTTCATCAGTTTGTTACGTAGAACATGCCCCTTTATTTGTGACATACATTTCTGTTACACCCTGTATAACATCAGAAACTGCAGGTGTATAGTTGTTCCATTAGACGTTTATCCATTATACGATTATCCATTATACGATATTCCGTTTAGATTATTTTCCATTATACGATATTCCATTTATATAATTTTCCAGATTTTTTTTATTTTGGCAGATATTAGACAATTATCCCCTTAGACAATTTTCCAGTTAGACTTTCGCCCGATGCCACACTTGCATCTTCAAGTGGGCACCCCCTTCCAGAGTTAAATCGGGTCACCGGGTCATCTGGGTCACCGGGTCATTCGGGTCAAGTTTTAGGCCGGGTCACCGGGACACCGGGTCTGAGCACCTGACCCGGAATTAATAATATAAATAATAATGCAGAAGGAAGACGGAAGGGGGGTGAGCCACTAACACTGTTCCTAGAAGGTTGGGAGGGGGGGGGGGGAAATAATTAAACAGGGAAGGGCGTTTAGGAAAACCGTTAAGGGGTTCGCGACCCAACAGCCGTCGGAAAGAAGTGGCCGTAACGGCGTTAACAGTCTCACAACTCAGGGCATTCCAAATTTTGACCACACGCACCGAAAAAAAATTCTTTCGACAGTCAACATGTGAACTCGGAACTGTCAATTTCCATTGATGTCCACAAGTTCGGTTAATACTCGGTGCAAGATCGAAAAATGGTAAATGGACGTCAGTGTGCTGACATAAAATCTGATAGACGAGGATACGATCAAACCGAAGCCTGCGCAGCTCGAGGAGTTCAAGCCCAAGTTGGCTCAGGCGATCCATGTATGGGACATCACGGAGGCCAGGTAATCTCTTTGTGAAGCGGCGCTGAACAGCTTCAATCGAGTCAATGTCGCCCAAAAGATAGGGCGACCAGACCGGAGTAGCATATTCTAAAAGGGGAGAACAAAAACCCTAAAGGCCCAAACCCTAGTACTGACATTACTTGATTTGAAACATCGGTCAACGATAACCAATCTACGTAGGCAGACATGCGAAGCACAGACGATTTGAGGTCACGTGTGAACCAAATACCAAGGTCCAATTTCGGGTCAGACCCGGAATTTCTGATTAGCTCTGGCGACCTAGCTGGACCTGGTTAGCTGAGCCGATTCGGAGACCCACTGATCTCCAATTAAGCTACCGACTAAAATAAATTGAATTTGTTTTCCTGTGTTAGCACCAAAAGTGATTACCACTGTTTCTATGGAAAATATTTTTTGGCTCTTTGGTATAACCAATATCCACCCAATAATAATAAAAATAACAATAATATTAAACAAAGTTATAATTGTTTCCTAAGTAGAGCCGGCCTTACTAAAATTTACTGCTAAATTAGTTTCTTTTAGCGTACGTAATTGTTTTATTATATTAACTATAGGGCCGTCATCAGTTCCACTGTCGACATAATAGAGCGGGCTCATCTTTCTTTGCTGTTTGGCTGTCAATCGGATTTGCCTTGTAATTTCTAAACAATAGGAGACAGTTGCTTGGGTTTGTACCATTGGAAATGTGGTGGAAAAACCGTGAAAATGGTGTATTCAAACGTCCAAATCGGTCGACGAAAAGTGAAAATATTTTGAATTTGGTTTATTACCGCCTGAACGCCGCCTGTTTATCATCAACAATCAATCTTTTAACAATCGGAAGCCTTGAACAATTAGAAACGGCTTCGCGTCTCGTTGTTGTTTGGATTTTGGCTCTTGCTATTGGTCCATTTTGTCACCCTGGTGGTTCCTCAACACCATGTCCGATTCCGGATTTTTCTTTTGACAAACCTTGTCCAGGCTCCCGCGCTACTGCATCAAAATTCTTCGTGATCTCATAAGGACCAATATGCCACTGTTTGATATTTTTACGGCAATATCAACCCGGGGCCACTCTATGAAATTATCAGCTCCTTTCGCTAGGACTGAGTGTAGACAGAGTACATGGAACTCCCTTCCGGAAACAATATCAAGCACGAATGTTTCTGCTTTTCGACGCGATTTAGACACTGCTACACTTGTTTGCTTCCTAAAGAGACCAAACTTCGTCGCCTGACATTTCATAGATCATGTCTTACTTGACTAGGCTTCCTCAAATCCCACCAACTTCCTCCCTTCGAATTTTAAAAACATTTTTATCTCTAGGCTGGCAGTCAGTGACCCCAAAGGTCCTTGCTTGTCCTGTTGCTTGTTTTGTAGCAGCTATTATTATTATTATTATTATTATTATTATTATTATTATTATTATTATTATTATTATTATAAGAAATCAACAGTACTAACATTAACTATAAAATAGTGTATATATAAGTGTTTGTATATAATCATAGTGTGAATACATGTAAATAATTTGTAATGGTAAATTGAAAAAAAAAAAAAATTTATTGTGCTGTCTAACTAAAGTAAAAAAAAAATATTATATACATTGTAACAATTTAGAAATTTAAAACTAATTGAATTATGAAAATCTATAGTTTGCTTGCACATACAAGTCCATTGGGACTTCGTGCCAGTGCTTGTACCTGAAACAATGTACTTGTACTTAAATAAAGCATTATTATTATTATTATTATTATTATTATTATTATTATTATTATTATTATTATTATTATTATTAAAATTATTAATGGTTCTTGATAAAAATTGGCAATTCTATCAGCATATTGAAGGTCTAATAATTAGATTGAGAAAAATATTACCATTCATTTATAGAATTAAAGACGTCATAACCCTGAATACAAAATTGATGATTAACGAAGCATGGATTGCATCAATTTTACGATACTCGGCCACCATTTATTGTAGTACCTCTAGTGGACTAATAGACAGATTGCAAAAAGTTTACAACAAAATAATTAAAACGCTCTTCAACACACATAATAAAAGAAGTGCTAAAGATCTTTTTAAAACGTATAAAATTTTAAATATAAAACAGATGTTCTTCTATGACACGATTAAACTTAATTACTTCAAAAATACGTATAAAATACCGCACGAAAGGACAAGACCGCAAAAAAATTGGCTTAGAACACCTGCCTGGAGAAATTCATATGGTAAGAGAGGTGAAAATTTTTTAATACCATTTGCTTTCAACTTGTTACCACAACATCTTAGAAACCTTAAGCACATCAATCAAGTGAAACGTGAAATTAAACAATGGACCATCAACAACATCAATAGTCTTGAATTTAACCTATAGTAAAACAATTTTTTATGCATTGCTGCAACAAGTATAACTGGTACATCAGATAAAAAGAAAAAAGTGTATATATATATATATTTTTTTTTTTTTAAAGGCATAAAATATATTTAGGTAGTTACTGTAGGATAATTAATTTTTAATTTTAGTTCTTTTTTTTTGATAAATGTATAAGAGTTTTGTATAATATATTTATGCAGATATATATTTCAACAGTTATGTATAACTAACCAAAACAATAACCCATACAAACTCCCTGAGTTTCGGGTTACTATGTCATATAAAACAATAACAATGACTGTACTGAACTGTACAAATAAAATTATTATTATTATTATTATTATTATATTATTATATTATTATTATTATTATTATATTAAGTTTGGTTTGGATAGTCCTTGTGGTTTTCGCGTGATGCGTGGTCTAAGATTACATTGAAGCGTCTTCATAGCGTCTTTGTAATGAAGAACATAAAGCAGGTTACAAAGTAAAATTTGTGACAGTTGGTGAAAACGGGCTTAGCAATCCAGCGTATCAGTAAGGCTTGACATTTACACAACTAATTCTATCTGGCCAGAGAACATTGGTTTAGATCCCATCTCCAGAAGCAAATCCAGCATTTAGTTCCAACAAGCAAATCCAACATTTTACTCATATACTATTATTATCTGTTCGTTACAGTGGCTCATTCATCAGTTATCTGGGGAGGGGGAAGGCACCAGACTCGTATTTGATTGATTAAAGTGAACAAGTAAAGCATTTGTTACAGTTAAAATGAATGTGGCTAAATGGGTGTTTCAAAGCCACGAGAATTTCTGAAGTTGAGTTGCTTACAGGGATGAAGAGGGGGGGGGGGGGGGTTTACAGTAGCAAATATTTCTCGGACCTTATTTTCAGTTGTTTCCCTTCCTGCACAAGTTCACTAGGTCAACCCAGGTCTTTCCGGGTCACTGGGTCAAGCTATTTTGGCTGGGTCACCGGGTGCAGACAGGTCATCGGGCTAACAAGTCTAGCCGGGTCACCGGGTCACCGGGCCTGGCCAGGTCACCGGGTCGCTGGTACAGTCCGGATCACCGTCAGCCAACTGTCAGCTAAATCACCTTCAACTTGCAATTTATTGTTTCTCGATATTTTGCTTTATGTGGACTTTGTTTATTATTATTGTTAATTTTTCTTATTCTCTCCGTCCAGTTGCTGCTACAAGATTCTGAATGCCTGAAAAATTGGAAAAGACTCTTATCAGAAGACGTCACTCCTACTAGGTCTTAAATAAAAGGTGAGATCAGGAAACACCTGTCAAAGGCGTAGGATGATTACTATCTCGGAGGAACAGTTTTAAAAAACATTAGGCGAAAGGCTGCAAAGTGCGAAATTTGTGTTAAAGAAAGGCAGAAATACAGGAATACAGGCATACAGGCTCAGTTTCTGTGCCCTGCCACTGTGCGGTATCTCAAAATCAATTCACTACTGTCTCTTAACATTGTAACCTTGACCTCATTTTAGTGAGTTTGAGCAATTATGGTGTTATAGTAGGGCGACTTGGGGCCCAAAATTGGTCGTATTGTTCACTTTCTGTGAAAAGCATGAAATTTGGTATGGATGCACGTCAAGGGTAAGTTGAAATAAATAGCAATGATGCAAGTTCAAAACCGTCAACAAATCAAAAGCATAATGTGAAGCAAATACGTTCAGCACACTATTCTGGACAGGTAAAGCGGTATACATCTTTTACGTAAACCCCTGAATCCCAAAATCATATTTAAAGAATACCATCCTTAATTCGCACAAACGCTCTCTTTTTCCAATAAGTTGTTATAATGATTTTCGTGTTCCAAGTGCTCTTGAGAGTCGAATAAAAACCCAAATTGGACATGCATTAGATTTTCTGAAAGGTGGAGATCTATTCTTTCCATCAATCGTAGCCTAAATGGTTTGATTTAGATTGGGACCGTCCTACGCCCATTTAAAGGTGAAGAGGTAATTGCGTAGCGGCGAAAGTGTATGGTGATTTTTGAATTCGAAGTGCTCTTGCCAGCCCTCGAATAGACTGAAATTAGAATTTTTTGAAAGGTGCATGAGAAGCTATGCTTTCCATCAATCCTACCGAAATTATTAAACTATGGACCATCCTACGCCAATTTACAGGTGAAGAGATAACAGCATAGCGGCAAAAGCGTTTGACGATTTTCGAATTGAAAGTGAGGATCTATCTTTCCGTCAATCCTAACCGAAATTGTTTAGCTTAGATACAAATATAAATATGGGCATTACAATGGCACTTTGCTAGCTGATACACCAATTATGGCTACATCTTTGAACAGGTGTAGGACAATCCCTAAGTTAAATAATTTCGGTTAGGATTGAAGGAAAGAACATATCCCTACCTTTCAAGAAATCTGAAGCATGTCCATTTCGGGCAATTCGAGGGCTCGCAAGAAAACTTTGAAATCGAAAATCACCATACACTTTCGCAGTTACTCCATTACCTCTTCACCTTTAAATGGCTGTAGGACGGCCCATATCTAAGTTAAACAATTTCGGTTAAGATTGATGGAAAGACTAGATCCCCATCTTTCAGAAAATCCTAAGCATGTCTAATTCGGGCTGTTAGAGGGTTTGCAAGAGTACTTTGAACACGAACACCCAATCACTACAACAACCAATTTAAAAAGCGAGCGTTCGGGAGAATTAGGGTGATATACTTTAAATACGACTTTGGGGCTCAAGGGTTGCTTTTACGTAAAAGATATATATATATATATATATATCACCTTTTCTGTCCAGAATTGTGTGCTGAACATTTTAGCTTTACGTTATGACTTTGATTTGTTGATGGTTAAGAAGTTGCAGCCAAAGAACCGGTTTTTTTTTTGGGGGGGGGGGGGGGGAGATCACCCCATCCCTTACTTCTGGGGGTTTTGAACTTGCTATCAAAGCTTATTTTCCAGTTACCCTTTATGTTCATCCATACAAAATTTCATACGTTTCACAGAAGTGGGCAATTCAACCCTCTAGCTGCCCTACTGTTAAGTTGAAATTTTTTAAAATTAATTTCTTTGAGCCTTAAGTCAGCCGAAGCAATTTAACACCCGTATGTCTGAACCAACTGAATTTTGAACATTATCAGACTTTTAGAGAAGAAAAAATATCTGGTAAAGGGAGGTGCCAACCCGGGGATGCTAACCGGGAAGCCTCCGAAGCAAGATACAAAACAAAACATGAGGCTGGTGTGAAGAGATGCAGGCAGGTGGGAATTAAATGACACTGGGCCCAACGTATTTTTTTATGTGACTGGGACAAACACATCATTCAAAAAATATCAACTTCTGTAAAACAATTTCCTGGTAACGGTTTTTTAGACTTTTTCGACGATATCTCGAGAACACTGCCTTAACGCTGTTAAGAAATGCCCACGGAGGGCTCCATGGGTTCTTCTATTGGGGCTTCCATGAAAAAATTAAAAATTAAAAATAATGTCATTTTTTAACAATGTTAGGTGTTGAGTCCAAATTTGGTTGGGGAGGAGGGGTGGACCCACCAGTATTGCCCCTATTTCCCTGTTGGTTTGGGTCAAGTTTAGCAATGTGACCTAATTTGAATCATACCATGAAAATCTGTTGTCATGCTACTATGCATTCATCAAGTGCATAAGCACTGCCATAAATCTGTTCAAAAATGCCCAGATTTTTAAAAAGGTATGTTGCTGTGGCCAAAGTGGGGGGGGGGGGGTAAAGGGCCCACCTGCACGAAGGTTTCTTAAATCGCTCCATCTTACGTCGGCGTAGCTCACATCGATGTAGTGCTTAGAACGCTTTAAGAACCTCCGTGTAGTAACCTTAAACCATTTCAAGTCGCTTTATCTCAAACCACCTCGTTACGTCGACGTAAGGAGTTGAAGCGCTTTAACAACCTGCGTATACTCACCTAAAACCCATTTTCTACGTCGCTCTAAGGATTGCTATTCTTTGATTGGTTGAAACGAGTGCGCTTAAACGTCACGAAACTAGGGCGTAACCTGTCATTTCCTTAAAACGAAGTCGAAAGCCTAGCTAGTTGAATGGGGATATGGGAATAGAGAGGGGTTTGGTTGATGGGGGATTAGATAAACGCGACGCTACATGGAACCACCGTGTAACCACCTCTCTCTTAAAGCGACGTGAGTTCAAGTCGACGTAAAGTAAAGCGACGTAAGAAACCTCCGTGTACCATCGGTCATAGTTAGAAGTTGGTTTTGGGGCAAGTGCACCAATGTGACCTAATTTGTAAGACCCTGCATTATTTTCAATTCCACTGTGCAACGCAGTTCCCATAAAAAAGAAAAATCTAGATACAACAATATAAACAACTCTGCTTACATTTCCTTTGCAGCACTTCATAAAACAAATAAATAAATTCTGTGTTAAATTCCCTTTTTAACACTTGCATGCATTTCTGCTGTGCATAAGTTACACTTCAGTGGATGACAAGGAAATTGATTGTTTAACCAATACCACACTGCAGGCAACCAAAAATAATCAAATACACAAGTGCCCACCCATACCAGTTTCCCCTTGGAAAACTTTCTACTAACATTGTATTTCGCAGGACTTTAATGACCACCTCAGGTCACATGACCTTACGAAGCCAAGCATGGCCAACCTAATGTCATGTCTACCACTCTTGAAGCTAGAAAGTTTTGCTCGGACAGACCACTTTTGTAATACAAATTCCATCTCAAATAAAACAAAATGGAAACCATTTCAATGTATTGCCACTACACTCAGTACAGTCCATTGAGAGGAGAGTTGGAAGTTCACACAAATCTACTTGCCAGCATTGTCTAAGGCTGCATAATTGCATGCGCAAATCAGCTTTTGAAGTTTAGAAAAGTAAGATACCAAATTCTTAACGTAAGAGTATAGGTTGCTTCTGCTGTTGTCACAATTTTAATGTTTTCAAGTCTGTTAATTTTAGCACCTTAACTTACTCTGTTTACCTTAACTTAGCCTTAACTTAAATAAAAATATTTCTAAAAAAATTATAAAAGGACCTTTAGCAGTTGAATCTTTACTTGCAATCCATCATAGCTCGTATTTAACCCTAACCCACAATGCCCCTTTCCTAAAATTTAATAAATGCAGCACTAAAAAAAATTGCCAGCACAATGACTTGAACCCAGCCCCACCTGCATACAAAGTGAAGAGAATACTGACTGACCTACGGTGGTAGACCAGTTTTAGTCTTCTGTACAGCCGTACCAGCTGAGAAGACTATTGCAACGACTTTGTCCGTCCGTTGTTCGTCCGTCCGTTGCTTTTCTCAACTTCGCAACGGTACCAGAAATTGACGACCACTGTTTACAACATTCGATTCAGTGTCAAAAGTTAGTTAATAACATGACAAATTAAAAGATCGTTGCCTCCTTATAGCTAATAGACTTCTTCGACGTAACTAAATTAAATAATAACATTTCATCGTCGAATTGAAATCCTAAAGATTTTTGTTAACGCAGCCGTAAAACCAAAAACATTTTAGCTTCGTTTAAAAGAGTCTTGCCGCATTGTTGCATGAATGAATAGGCTTACGATCGAACCAAATTCTCCATTAGGCCTATCCGTGCTACTTACGAAATTAAAACTGCCGTTAAAAAAATTAGGCCTAAAAATTGAAAATTAGATCTAAAATCACGTTACCATGGCAACGTCAATAGTTGCTACGAGTCGCTGCTGCAGCGTTTCTCCTGCCCCTTCCCTATACCACTGATCTATATTAGGCTACGTTGCGCATTACGTTGTAACACTGTAACTGTGTGCACGGAGGCATAGCGTGTTGCAAAAATGAATAGGCTTACAGTAAACAATCCAAATCTCCGTTAGTTTACGAAATTAAAGTTGTAAATTAGGCCTAAACGCTGACAATTATGCCTAAAACGTAAAATAAGCTTAAAAGCTAACACATTTGTAATGGGTAATTCTGATGGTTACTGTTTTTAGATTAGTATAATAGAGATAGCTGTTGCAGTGCATGATAGAGGTGTGCGCCTCAACATTGGAAGTGGAGGAACTGTACAGAAGACCAATGCGACTAGATAGTCGCTGTAGCCCCTTGTTTAATGTTGCAAGGAAAGTGATATAGTTGATTAATAATAAAAACTATATTTATTTAATAGGTTCCAAATGAGCTTATAACTAATGAGCTCGTTTGGAAACTGCTAAATAATAAACACCTTTATTTAGTTGTTTTATTAGCTGTTTAGTTCCAAGGGCCAAAATAGGCTTAACTGACGTTTGGGAATTAGAGTCAAATTAAGCATTCTAACTGAAATAGGCCATAAGGAGTCCATTGGGAGTGGGGGGGGGGGGGGGAGCAGATACAACAAGCAAAGGATAAACACAATTTTCTTTTCCAACCAACAATTAAAACCATAGAGAAAAAATGAGATTGGGAGGTGGGGGAATAGGGGAGGGGCAATATTTAATTAAACTACCCATCCAAATTCAACTACATTTAGCTAAGGGAAGAGGGGATGGGGAGGAGGGGAGGAAGGGAGAAAAGGGGAAGGCACTGTGTTGTGTTTTATAAACAACGCAGTTTTGGAAAATGCAAGTTTTTAAAAATTTGTGTAATTTCAACTACGATTGCAAAGGGAAGGGGAGGGTCAGATAGGAGGGAAGGCACTGTGATGTGGTTTATAAACTAAGCAGTTTTCAAAAACGCAATTTAATAATTATTTTTTTTGTAATTTCGGAATTAAGTTTATTATTGATTACTAGTTGTAAAACCCATTATGACAATGGGTAAATCTAGAAGTACAGTTGCCCCACAATAGTGAAATGTGCAACTTGAATAATGCAGGTTCTTCAAGATGGGCAATTACACTAAGGTGGCTTCGGTCACTCAATCCATGAATCCTCTGATTCATTTCACCATGTTCAACGTCACGTGACCTGTCTTTTGGTTTTCGTTTTTTTGCACTTAATCCGATAGCGGATTTTATTGAGTCTTTTAAAGCCCTGTGCTAGGTTTGCATCAGTAATTGCCCTCCCCCTTCACCTATATTCCCCTCTCCGTGATTGCTGCTTCCTTCTTCTTTCATGTTTGTACTGAATCCTAATGCGCCATTTTTGTGTGTCTTTTTTGTGTGTCTTTTTTGTGTGTCTTTTTTGTG
>JAHWFP010040597.1:28177-79029 GCA_023313725.1 Lithobius niger
TTTTTGTGTGTCTTTTTTGTGTGTCTTTTTTGTGTGTCTTTTTTGTGTGAATTTTGTGTGTGAATTTTTCATCGATAGCGGTAACAGTAATCGACGCTGCATTGTTTTCTCCAACATACAGTTCTACATGGATTTTTGTTTAATCTCCACTTTTCACTCACGCCCGATTACGTTACTTCATGAAACCAAGAACAATTCCACATGGAGAAGACATTTCTGCTTAACCCACAATTATATGGCTTTTCAACAACTAGGTTTGTTATAGTATACGGTTCCACGATTACGTTACTTCATATAATGAGTAGGCGTCTTGAATTTACGGGTTTTATCCACGGTTTCGGTCCATGTGCATGTTTGTAAAGACATTGTTGTTTGGACCATTGTTGTTGCAACATTGCTTCAGCATTGTTACCTCCGACAAATTCTTTTTGGGAATGTACTGTGGATGTGTGTGCATTCTGTTGTGTATACCTGCTGCTGGAGGTATTAGTTTACCTATATTGTGTTTTATTGTTTAGTTGGCAGCAGAGCCCATGGCTTGGGACCCCTGCTCTGAAATAAATCGTTGAAATCGTTCTTTTTTTATATCTTCCTTAGAGAAGAGATATTGTTGTTTTTAGCACTGCGAAAGCATTGTAAAAGCTGAGCACCAGCAGCCAGCAGCGCTGGCGAAAAGCTGGCAACTACCGTTTTATGATGTTAGATACCTTCAATTTAAGAATTTGCAATTCTCTATTGGTGAAACGACCACATCCCTCTACTTTGAGAGTTAATAACGACTCCCCAATGGGTGTACAACCTTAAATTTGGTATCAAGAGATACCACTGATTGAGTACTCCACTCAAATATTTGTCTCACATATGTAGCACAATATTGTTGTCGGAATTGCGTACTCGGTTATGTACTCATTTTTCAATCTTGTGATTCACTACACCCACTGTGAAATCATGAAATGAAATTAAAACCTCAAGCCTAATCACAGCAAAAAAACAGATAAAAACCAGGAGCTTTCGCCCAGTCTTACTAGGCATTCTCAACTGCTTCTCCATTCAAACTTGGCTCCTCCCACTGTTGTGGGGTTGTTTTGGTAGTGGTTGTTGAGCTGCTCGAGGGGAGGGGGTTTGGGTTAATGGTTTATTATTTATAGTTCATTTGCTTTATTTTATTTTATTATTCATTGTGCCTATTTCATAATTTAATTGTTTATTAATTATGGGTCAGTTGCTTTATTTTACTATTTATTGTACTTGTTTCATAATTTTTTATTTTTATTTTTATTCTATGTGGTTTATAAGGATAAATTTATTGGGTAATTTATTTAATTTCTTTATTCGTTTAAGTTATTGGTTTATTAGCACTTTGTGAATTGCCCTTGTTCAGTTAATTCAGTTTAACAGTTAGGTATTATTTATTTATTTATAAAGTTATAAAGTTTTTTATTTTTTTTTTTATTTATTTATTTATTAATTATTTTGTTTATTGGGAATATTAATTGTTTGAATTTTTATTTATTTGGTTGCCTGGGTGTTTGACTGTGTTGTACCAGGTGGAAAGGATTTTGGTGTGTGGGGTGCTTGGCTACTGGGGAGGCTGCTCTGCATGGTTTGTTGTTGCTTAGCAACAGTGGGAGGAGCCAAGTTTGAATGAAGAGGCAGTTGAGAATGCCTAGTAAGACTGGACGAAAGCTCCTGGTTTTTATCTGTTTTTGCTGTGATTAGGCTTGAGGTTTTAATTTCATTTCATGATTCGTTATCAGACATTCTTTTATGACTTTTATTTTTTCCTAAATCTCTGTTTCCCCTAACCACATTAAAAAAACCTCAATAGCAGAATTCATAGAAGGGATGCATGCTACAGTTTCTGTGTACTACGTGGTGTCTGAAAATCAACTCACTACTTCCTTTTAACCTTCTGAGTGAGTTCATTTTGACACACCACGCGGTGGCAGGGCCCAGAAACGGAATTTCTTCCTTTGGAGTAGGTTTTTTTTTTCACTGTGACTAGGACAACATAACTTTTTCATATTTTAACGGTTTTTCACAATCAAGTACATCATTCGAAGCATCTTTTTGATAGCTATACAACGCTGTTTACCATGTGCAAATATCACAAACCGTTCTTGAGAAATCTTTGAAAAGTCTAAACAAATTGGAATTTAGACAGTTTGAGAAATTTTGCTGCATGTTGAACATTGAAAGCAAGAAATAAAAAAAAACAACAACTGTGTTTTGAATTTAGCATTTCGTTCAATTTCAGACTTGAGACATTATATGTACAAATTTCAGCCGTTTATTATTTACCAGCCTTTAGAAAAATTATTTGCGAGCTAAGTAAACGTCATACTGGAAGCAATTCGCGTCAATGTGGTGTTTGCTGAGTAATCGTGAAAGCCCACGTTTTCGAAATTCATTATAAAAAAGCGCTTAATATTAATCTTTTAAAACTTTCAATCAATACCTTCCTTGCAAAACATACTATCGTAAATTAAACGTACGTATTTCGCAAAATCAATTTTAAGGTAACACTATCGTAACCCAAACTTCCCAGCTTAAAAAGATGGAGCTTGTGACTGCCACTAGGGGTCAGCAAATAGCTTTCGAGCTGAGGCGTCTGACTTTCTTCACTGTGAAATGGTTTGGCTCGTATTAATTCTGTCATTCAATAGAAATTTATATTTCTGCCAATACATGAAACGATAGAGTGGTTCTTGGTTGTGCCTCAGTTGAACTTGATTTTTAAGAATTGTTAGCTCGGCCTTCATCTTGGAAGTTATACAGTGTTTGTTATTAGTATTATTATTAATTTACATTATTCCCCCCCTTCCAGTTGCTGCTACTACATTGTGAATGCCTAGCAAATTAGAAGAGGCTCGTATCAGAAGACGTCACTCCGACTAGACCTTCACCAGTCGAATCTGTAGAATAATTGCTGGTAAGGAGGAACAGTTTATTTTTTAAAGTCAAAGCCGCAAACTATGAAACCTGCGTTAAAAACCGTTCGGCTCTTATTAGTTCTGTCATTCAGCAGAAATTCACATTTCTGTCAATACAAGAAACGATAAAGTGGTTCTTGGTTTTGACTCAATTTCAATTTGATTTTTTCTTGATATTAAGAAGTGTAACTGTAAGCTCAACGTTTGTCAATAGATCAACAATCAAATTTATTAACCATAAAAAAAAAATTATTAGCTGGCAACCTTCACATTGGGCAAGACTTCCGATATCGGATCTCTAGTTGAAGACTCAGAATCAGTTAGTACGACAAGATTCGACGACAACGTTACTATCCGTCTTATCCATATAACTTTTATACCACGTGATACTTGCGCATTTAGACGAAATTGGACTCTAACCAAGCAAATGAGGAAAAAGTGCAATGCGGCATAAAAAAATAAATAAATTGAGTTCCATGAGGGAGATTTAGGAAACCTGGCAACAATGAAAGTAATAAGTGATAGCTTAATGGGTTTGTTGCTGATACTTGAGTAACTTGTGGGTTGTTTCTAATACTTTTGCTACTAATGATGCTGCTGTTACTACTAATGCTTCCGGGTAATCACACGAAGATAAACTTTTCTATGTGTAAGGGGGCGTTTACGCAACGACTCGCCTTTGCATTCTCGCAGCGAGAATCTAATCGCGATTTCAAAGGTGTCGTTGACATGGTAACAACGCTTCGTGAATTAGCGAAATCCGACATCGTTTGAGTAAATGATTGCAGTCTTCTAATCTGTGCCAATAAGATAAAGAATTCTTCATGACGAAGCAATTTTCTCAGTCGCGCATCTGAACTCACATTATTGTGTCTTTTCGTTGCGAGTAAGGAGAACTAAAACCGCCGCCATGTAGGAATTTTTATGTGATTTCTAGCTTCTAGCTACGAGAATGCAAATGCGAGTCATTTCGTAAACGCGCCCTGAAGGTCGAAATTTAAATGCATTAGTTAAACCTACTGACGTGACTTTTGCTTGCTTAGGAGGGTCCCGTAATTTTGGAAAGTAAAATATAGTGGAACTATCAGTGTGTACGTATTTTAAAAGCGGATTTTGCGGTACCAACTTTTCCCATAATAACGGACAAGCATGCAACAGTAATGTACTTGAAACGACCATGCAAATCAGCAAGTAGTTTTGTTAAAGTATTGAAACCATATAAGCCAAAAGAAAAAAATTAAACACGTATCACTTCCATCAATGAACCGCAAAATAAAACAAAAATTGGTACAGTTAATGCAAAATAAAACGTGTTAAAAAAACTTGCTATAACGTTGGCCTTCCAGAGTGGCTTAGTTTTACAACCTAACTGTTGTAAATACATTACAAACAGATAAAAAAAAATCTACAGATTTTCATATTTCCTGGTTTTTTGGCCTTTTGCAACACGGTTTTCCTACGTTCAGTCAAGTTATTTGCAGCTAAATGTTGCATAAGCTACTTTTTCTTGAACATGCAATTATATTGAGAGGCTACCATGTGTCCTTTTAAGTAATCATAACCAGCGTATTCACTGAGTGAAGTCATGATATCAAATTCCAATTTCATCTTATGAATTAAAAAACTTCACACGTTAATTGAAAACCTAAAAATTGTACAGTTAGCATGCTTCTAGGCTCTTTTCATTCAACCATTGAACTGTATTCGTTGCAATGAAACTGGTGTTAGACATCTGGACTTTTCAAAAGGTGAAAAACTAGGTGGAAATCCTGAACATAGTTTGCTGTGGGCACGCTGTTAATTTACAAAAATTTCAGCTAAGGCGGCAATTAGTCGAATTAACGCCCTTTTCAACTACAAAGATATATCGGGATAGGGAAGGACAATTTTGCTAGAACATTTCAAGGGTCTTTCACATTCAGGAATTGACATGAGCACAACTGAGCAGGGGTTGTCCATTTCCGATTCCATTTACTCAACTTGCTCTATTTATTACTTATTTGATTCTCGTCTATATACGAATGCACAGGTTTGGGTTGAGGCCAGGGTTGAATCTGGTAACTATTCGGCCACCCTGACTTTCGCTATGGCTTAACATTTTCCCCTACTTGTTAAACCTTACATTTTCCCAAACCTTCCAGACCCGTTACATTCAGTTAGACATCGTTTTGCATGTTCAATTTACATTAATGTGGGGTGAAAAAATAAAATTTTCGAAATTCAAAATGTCATAGTGCAAAAAAAGTTGCCTTGTAGCATCACTACAATATACAAAAAAATCACCACTCTGAGGTGACGTCTTGGGTTACCACAAGAGCCTGGAAGTTTAACATTGTATGTCAATGGGCAGAATGACAAAAAAGGCACATGCGATGATTTGATTTTTTTTTATTTAATTTTAACATTATCTCGTTTGACAATACCAGAAACCATAAATGGTAACCACAATTTCAGAGATTTTTATTTTCCTCCCAGAAATTTGATAATGAGGTTATGGGCCAAAATAGGCTGAAACGGCTATTTTAGCCTATCTTTGATGTCAAAGATAGTTTTGAACAAAAATTAAATTCCTTTTAATTACAGCATTGTTTACATGATTTCTGAGAATATCAAATGAGATAGTGATAGAATTAAATTTTAAACCAATCAAATCATTAGTTTTGCCTTTTTCACCTTTCTGTCCATTGACGTACAATGTTAAACTTCAAGGATCTTGTGGCAATCCAAGACATGACCTCAGGACTGAAGAGATTTGTGTCGTAGTGATGCTAAAAGGCAACTTGTCTGCACTATTATATTTTGAATTTCGAAAATTTTTTTTTTTCAGTCCACCTTAATTTACATGCTGTTAAATCAAAACTTTGATTTTTGCTATTAATTTGTTAATCATATTTATTTCCTTACAGAATTTCCATATGTCTACTTCAGAGAGCAAAGCAATTGAGCGTTCTGCACTGGGCCGTGTTGCACACGTTGGTGACCTTTATGACGCTTATTCGGAAAGCTTCACTGGACTTTCAATCCTGAAAAAAGAACCACCCGAGAAAGTTATTCGTGTTACTGATAATCATTCATCTAATATTGAGTATGTATTCTCCGACACCTTTACTGACAAATGTGAAAAGCTAAATATTGGCGCTGAACTTCAAGTCAGCATATTAGGTGGCCTCATTAACTTGGGGGGATCAGGAAGATACTTGCAAGACGAGAAACGAAGTGCGAGGGCTGTTCGAAGTTCCCTCATCTACAATATTCAAACTCAGGTAGAACATATTAATCTATTTGCGGATGAGCTAAAAGAATGTTTTGCTTTGGACGCACTTAATGCCAACCAAGCTACCCATGTAGTCGTTGAAGTTCGCTGGGGAGCAAATTCAACAGTCACCATGGAATATGCTAATGAAGACAACCACGACGTTAAAGACATTAAAGGTGCCTTAAAGGCAGAACTGAATTTGATGGCTGTGACTGTTAAAGGGCAAGCAGATGTTGACTTTGTTAAAACTGATGATACTTACAGGAAATCTTTTTCTTTGCACACTTATGCCGATATTTTACCAACAGGAGAACTTCCGCAGACATTTGAAGGGGCTCTAGAAATGATGAAGAAGATGCCGCAATACTTGACTGAGTCTAATAATGGAAAAGGGAAGCCTTTATCATACTTGCTTCTTCCTTTGTCTGGGCTAAAAGATTACCTGAAGTTGGCAAACATTGTAGATAAAACACTGAAAATGATGGATGAAGAAGCAATAATTCGCTTTGTCAAGTTATTCAGTGAGTATTCAGAAGCGAAGCAAAATTTGCATGATATTCATGAAGACATGAAAAAACATGATATGTGCATCACAGAAGATGACTTGGCGTCAATGAGCAAAAGTGTAACTGAGCTGAATGCATCAGAAGCTCAGTTAAAAGCAAAGTTTGCCAAGATATTAGTTAATGTTAGATCCGGATCTGCTGGTTCTGAGGAACTTGAATCATTGCGAAGTGAATTTGTAGTTGGCCCCTTATCTTTGAAATGTGTTACGCAGGTAGCTACGAAAGTTTACTCACAAGTCAAAGAAAAAATTGCTTTCGTTCAAACAGTGACAAAAGAAGGAGTAGTTTTTGTAGGTCGTGGATCATCCATGGAAAATTTACTAATGGCACACTCGGATCAAGATCTTTACATCTTATTTTACAGCGAAATTTGGAAGAAAACAGATGAAAATTGGAGTGACCATATTAACATATTTTTGAGCCTTGCGAAATCCCAGAAATCCGATTTGGGGTCTGACAACTCGGCATCTGGCGCTGAGCAACCACATAATTTTTTCATTGTAGTCGATGCAGATCTTCGCCCTGACCTACAGCTGAAAAAGAAACCTCGTCAGTCTCCAATACGTCTATGTCTTTGGAGAAAAGGAAATTATGTAGATGCAGATTATGTCACATCATACAAAGAGAATCTCCTGAAAGGAATGGTTCGTTTTGAAAAATCACCGGAAGTAATTCTGGAAGCGCCAAATAAGAGAGTTGTACTTACCATTTGCTGCCCTGGATCAATTTCTGGAACGTGCCCTAATACAAAGATAACTTGGTTTTGTGAGAAATGCGACGAGCTAATCGAATACGGATTCGATGAACATTTCTATTGCAAATGTGGACGAAATTCACGGGTTAAAACTGTTCATTCCAAATTCAGATGCAATAGTCCAAAGCATGGGCTACAGTTTTTAACTTTCAGTTCTGAACATCTTGCTATGTTTACCAGCCAACTACAGCCTTACGCTGAGTGCATGAACATTTTGATTCTTGGTGAAACTGGCGTTGGAAAATCAACATGGATCAATGGCATTGCAAATTACGTGTCCTTTGCATCACTTGAAGAAGCTAGAAATCATGATCCCATGAGTCTGATTGGAGCGTCCTTCACAGTTATGGATGACAACTTCGAAGAGAAAGTTATTACTGTTGGAGACAATTCAAATGAAGATTTAAAAGCTGGGCAATCAGCAACGCAGGATCCCAAATCGTACGTATTTCAGTGGCAAGACACTGCGATTCGACTCATTGATACGCCAGGCATAGGAGATACTCGTGGTATCGAGCAAGACAAAGTCAATTTTGATGCAATACTCCGTTTTTTGGCTGAATTTGATAAGCTTCATGGAATTTGTATTTTGCTGAAACCTAACAATGCTCGATTGGGAGTCATGTTTAAGTTTTGCGTCAAAGAACTTTTGACTCATTTGCATCGTAGCTGCAGTCATAATATCGTTTTCTGCTTTACCAATGCAAGAAATACATTTTACAAACCAGGTGATACACTTCCGGCTTTGAAGAGACTTCTTTCAGAACACGAAGATGTTGACATAGTTTTGTCTAGGCATACAATGTACTGCATGGATAATGAATCATTTCGATTTTTGTGCATGATTCATAATGGGGTGTCGAGTGACTCAGCTGACTTTCAGGTGTATTCAACTAGCTGGGATAAGTCAGTTGCTGAAACAGAGCGTTTACTACTACACATCAAATCTTTAGCACCCCACGTCATACAAGAAACCATATCATTAAACGACACTCGACGTATCATTGTCTCAATGACAAAACCCATTGCAGATATCAGTCAGAACATTCAGACAAATCTCGCTGTGGTCGCGGATAAGAAAAAGGAAATTGAATGTTCGACAGCCAGGGTAGCGGACTTAATGGATAAATTATTCATTCCTGCCATAGATTTGGAAGCTGAAGCCCTTGGTTACCCTCGGACTGTTTGCACGAGCCCAAACTGTGTAAAGTACGTAGAAATAAAGGGAACAAACCAAACACAAACTATGTTTGTGACCCACTGTCATCCCCACTGCGGGATATCAGGAGTAAAACCGGAATCATATCCGAGTCCGGATTTGAAAGGTTGTGCTGCCATGAGTAACGGATACTGTAGAATTTGTGGTTGTTGTTGGAACAAACACATGCATATTACTTACGAACAAAAGCAGGTTGCACGCCAGGTTGTGGATACCTCCATTCATGAACAAATTAAATCCAAGAAATCAGACAGCGAGAAAATCCAATCATTTATTCAGGAGTTAACTGCTAGACAAAACGAGCTGGAAAAGGAACAGGCCATCATCAGAAATGCTTGTGTGAAATTTGGCAATTTTTTAAAACAAAATGCAATGTTGCCTTACAACGATGCTCTGGCAGAGTATTTAGATGTTCTCATCAAGCAAGAGACAGACAAATGCACAGCAGGGGGCGATAAAAAGGCATTGGAAGGGTTACAAAGAATGCGCCAAGAGTATGCCGAGGAAGTGGATGCTTTAGAAACATCAATGAAGGATGATGAAAGTGCCTCGAAAGCTTTGTCTGTCGTGGAGATAAAGAAAGTTGTAGAAGATCTCTACAAACTTCCAATTAAAGGGAAAGAATTACAGGAACATATGAAGGTGTCCCTTGGAGGAAGGTCCCGCTCTATGAGACAACAAGAGGTTTATCACAAACCACCCCCTAACAGCACTGGAATAAAGGGCTTTTTTAACAAATTAGTTAATGTGTTCACGAACTAGAAATGCGTGCAATTGGACAATTATTCATATAGTATTGTTGGTACAAGGTTGACTCAATGATGAAATAAAATGATTTCATATGTAGTGCAGTTTAAAGACTAGTGAATATACTTCTTAGCTTCGTTTTTATTCGTCTAAAGATAACTGAAGATTAACATAAAAGACAATAAGAGATTTGAATAAGCCGAAAATTAAGCGCAGTAGGTGTGAAAAATATAGCGCTGCTAATATCGCACTGTAATAAATTATGTGTTTGTAACCATTTAATTATTTTTGGATATAGGAAGGTGCAAATCCCTGTTTTTCTTCAGTGATTTGTTAATTTTTTAACTTGAAATTCGTATGTTTTTATTAATTTATTTTTAAAATGAATTGTACTTGATTTCTACTGGTAAACATTTTTAAATGAATTAAATGAACTCTTGTTTTAAGAACTTGAAAACGTTGATTTACTCAGAAAATGCGTCTTTACTGGGAATAAAATAAGCTTTGTATAAAAGGTTCCGTTTCAGTATACGTTATTATTCGCTCTTAAAGAAGCAATAAATAAAGAAAGAAATTGTTAAAATAAACGAAATTAGCATTAAATGTTCTAGCCTTCAACGATTAACACACAAATTTGTTTTTAATAATTTGTTAACTTATTGGCTGTGCGAGCGAAGCAAGTGAAGCCGAATACTCAACTGAATTTTGATTTTGTATGTCTATTTGTCTGTTTGGGACACGGTAACATCCGCAGTTTTGTTCAGATTTGAGAGAAATTTCATGACAAGGTAGCTTTGGTGTATGAAATATAAGGGTTCAATGTGAAATTTCTGCCTCACATTTTTTCTTAGGTATCGGGATAAATGCAGAGATTTTCTAGGTAGAGCATTGAGCAGAAATCCAAAAATCATACGCAAAAACGCATGATTGCGTGAAACGTATGATTGCGTAAAATCATAAAATAAACGCAAAAATCATACGCTAGAATTAACAGTAAACCTTCTTTATGAACTCTCGTTTCGTCAGAGTGGCATTACGGGGATTCGAACTGGCAACCCAATCCGTCCCTACATCACTGACATAACACCTTGACGGAGAAGCCCATTCGTCCACTGGAACAATAATGACTCACTGATTTATTAAAATTACAGCAGTGACTGGCAGAATTTTTGCAACCATATGCAGTGGATAAGGAATACAAATAAAAGCGAAGGCCGAACGAAGGATTAAATAAATATACAAATATCGCTGGAAATAATGCATAAAAGGAAATAGACAATCAAGCCAAACAGGGAAACGCATACATAAGAAATACTTAGTACAGTGAACCACCTTTATGCACTTACATTTCGGCAGAACCGAAATGGCTTGACCCGAATTCGCACTGGAAACTCAATCCGTCCCCCGATCACTGACGTACACGACTTGATCAATATGCCCAACCCTCCACTGGCATAAAGATGACTCACTGAACTTATTAAGGTCACTGCAGTGACTAGGGATATATTCAACTGAGAATGCATGGGACCATAGGTAGTTGATAAGGTACACGTAGCAAGAGAAATAATAAATAAATAAATAAACATTTTTTTGCAATTGCAAATGGTCAAGCAAAGGTCGGGGATCACTGACAGCCTGCCAAATCTAAAAAAAAAAGATAAAAGAAAGTAAATTTCAAACGATTTAAAAGCGAGTGCACCCCGATTAGAGGGTATGTCAATGACTAAAAAGACATTTGGGACAGAGAGTCTCGTGTCAAATTTAGGGGTAGGAACGTCGCATGAATTTCTGGAGATTTATGCGGGTTAAACGTTTCCGGAATGCCTCTACAGAACAACACGTGACCACCTCTTCGGGTAGGGAATTCCAGACACCAATGACCCTAACGGAAAAAAAGTTTCGACGGCAGTCCAAGTGGGACGCCTGTATTGTAAGTTTCAAAGAATGTCCTCTGGTGCGAGTTACATTTGAAAAATCGAAGAATGGGAGGTCAATAACCAATAGACCATCAACAATCTGGAAAGTGAAGATCAGATCGGATCTCAATCTCCGAAGTTCAAGTGAGTCAAGCTTTAACAATTTCAGGCGTTGACCATATGTCTGGTCGCGGAGGCCTTGAAGGGACTTAGTATACCGTCTCTGAACCGCTTCTATCAAGTCAATGTCGCGAAGCAAATAAGGGGACCACACAGGGCTGGCGTACTCAGGGGCGGACTAGCAATAGTGCCCCAACGGCCATTGAGTCAAGTTTTTTTTTAATGTTTTATAGTAAAATAAAAATTACGACTCCCTTTTTGGTGGGAAAAGGTTTTGGGCTTTTGTTATAAAAAAAAAATGTTTTGTGCGAAAATGGGGTTGGGCTGGGGTGAGATAATCGTTGGTTTTATAACGCCGAAATTCGTCGCTTTCGTTTCTAATACATCGCCTGTAAAACAATAGTCTGGTTAGCGAGCTAGCAAGCAGCACTACGATTATCCGTCCACCCCCTGGCACACACACAGACGAAAAATAGACTACACGGTAGATATACTACATCGTTCTCATCAAACTTTTGTAATTTTGCCCACGTCGGGCATACCCTGTAATCGTAATGCCACGCTCACGCGGCTCATTCACAACTTGTCTGCTGCTTTTTAGAAGGGCGGGGCTGCTGACTCTGCTTCGGCTAACTGGCCGCCATGGGTCGGCGCGGCGCTAGTAGGGCCGTAGATCCTACCCGGGGGGAGGGGGGGGGGGACGGGGGAGAAGAGAGAGAGAGCTTGCCCTAAGATCCCCTGAATCAAGGGAGAGACAAAATGAATAGGGAGCTTATCGATATCAAATGTGGACGCTTTTCTCCAACACACCTCAAGTTCTTTTGGACAAAACTGAATAAATGGTTTTTGCCATTTTTTTATTTTTCGACACTCCAACATTTTTTAAAACTGGAGCATGTTGTTGCTTTAAAATGTGGAAGTTTTTGGCAGTAATACCTCTAGGCCTAGTCGTTTGGAATAAAACTGAGTAAAGGATTTCTCAATTTTTCACCTTTTGATAGTCCATTAAAAAAAGAATTTTCTGCCTCCGTCAGCTGGCCCTACTCCTACTACCCATACTTGAACATACCAGTTCATCGTTAATCATTATAGCCTAAATGAACGACTAAGAAAAATCACCAAAAATTGCTCTGTTACGCTATTTTACTGCTCGCTGGAGACCAAAAAACAGGTACTAGAAGAGCGTAAAATGCGTAAAGAGCGTAAAATGCCCCGGACCCCACTGAGGGAGCTCACAGCGCTCCCCAGACACCCTTGCTGAGTTTTACGGAGCCGTAGCGACAGCCCCCCCCCCATATAGTAGTGCCCCCTTGCAGATCTGAGATCTGCGCCTTTTGGTTGCCAGTCCGCCTCTGCAAACTATAAATGCAATATTGGTACTAATAGCTTCAAAACCTTGTAAACGTTCATATCATGGGGGTCTGAGAAGCTGAGATTTTTTTTTTTAGAATGTTGACTGCTGAAAGTGTCATTTTGAGGTTCAAAAATGACTTTTTCTTCCAGTTTGGTCAGTATTTTTTCGTGACGCGTCACGGGGCACGCCACACTTTTCGAATCACCCCGCATAGTCATTAGTCAGGCCTCTCAATTTAGACAAGGATTTTACTGATACATAATGTAACAACACTACTTCCTTTTTTTTTTTGAGTTTTTGTTTTAGCCCTCTGACTCAAAGCAAAATGTATACGGTGTATGCTACTTCTTAAATAAAAAATATTTTAAAAACAGCTGCAGAAACAGAGTGAAATTTGTAAAAAATAGTATGCATGCATGCATCACTGTTTTGATGTTTAGTGTTGCGTTAAGGAAAAAGTTGCTTAAGAACCAATTATACGAGTTACTTCTGAGAAATCATTTCGACTATTGTACATCCGGTAGAACTTTTTAAATGAACAAAATACGAATAAATAATTTACTTCAAAATTTTTGTGTAAAACGTCTTCAGGCCACGTGGGAAACAATATATTATTTTCTTTTATTGGTTGGGGTGGGGTGGGGTGGGGTGGGAGGGGGGGGCCTGCAGGGGTGTGTAAAGAGAAACCGTTATCATTCGTGAAGTAAACAAAGTCAGAAAAATGTATCAATTTGCTGCAGAACATTGGACAGTTTTTCTGTTTGAAGACATTTGTTTTGTGAAACTTGGGACAGGGAGCCATTTTTTGGGGCCGGGCCGGTGGGCCAAGTTGCTGCCAGTCCGCCCCTGGGCGTACTCAAGAATCAGTCTAACATACACCTTAAAAGCCCATACCTTGACGTCCCAATTGCTAGATAGAAAGCATTTTTTGATTAAAGCAGTACGTGCATATGCGATGGCTGCAATTTTGCGACAGTGCAGGCTGAATTTGAGGTTTTCAGAAAATCAGACACCGACGTCTTTGGTTTCAGTTAACGAGGGGAGAGGATGTCCATCAAGGTAAAATAACATCTACCAGTCTGGTCTCCGACATTCATACTGTTACATTTAGTTGTCGAAATCGGCAACTGCCATTTTTTTGACCAATTAACGACACAAGTAATCTGTAATTTCAACAACTCAGTGCCAGCTTCGCTATCTTGGATGACGTCAACCCGGTCTGATGCATTATGGGTAATATAAATGCGTCCATACGTGACGTATTTCTAAAATTATTACCATGGTTAATACTGAAGGTGACAGAAAAACACAAATCTGACACTTGGTCGTTGTAATGACATAGGTTTATTTCTTTTTATTTTTATTTGCAGTGTCTTTCTGAGTCACTGGTCCCCAGCACACCTTGCACGTGACCAAAATATCGTGCCAGTTGTTTTTACGATATCTGTGCCTTATGTTTTCTGTAGCCACTTCACCTTGATGAATTTTGCCCTGTGCTCTGAGAACGAATCCAACAGCGATATCCACAAGCTCTGACACCAAACGTGAAATTCTCTTTACAAATCATAAAATAAGCGACCACGTTGTTTCAAAACCTGTGAAATTAGCAGCAATAATGTTTTTATTTCCATGAACATCACATACAGACGAAACACATACCAATCACTGTGCTCAGAATTTACATACATTGACAGCATATTACCCAATGGGGACGTTCAAGTAGTAGGCCATCAGGAAGGGGAGGGGCTTCGCCCGCTGACGATTGATGACGAGGGAGGAGTGGGGTGGCCTGTTGATGACGTAAGCACCGTTATCCCAGAAAAAGGGTAGAAAAACGCCAAAAAAAGGTCCTCAGAAAAAGAAAAAAGCCCACTCTTAGGGGGTGGGGGTCAAGTTAGAAATGACGTAATACTGGAGTTGCAATAGTACTGCAATTGATGACGATCGATGACGAGGGGGGAGGAGGGGATAAAAATGGCCAATTTCTTGTCACGTAATACGTGAACTTGCCCAATGTGCCGTTAAATCGTTAAATCTTTCCGTCAGGCCATTGCATTGTGGTTGGTAAGAAGTAGTAACCTGTTTAGTTACTTGCAACAACTTCCACAACTAAATGCTGAACCACAATCACTGAGGAATTCCCTGGACTACACGGTAGATATACTACATCGTTCTCATCAAACTGTTGTAATTTTACCCACGTCGGGCATACACCGTAACCGTAATGCCACGCCCACGCGGCTCATTCACGACTTGTCTGCTGCTTTTAGAAGCGCGAGGCTGCTGATTCTGCTTCGGCTAATTGGCCGCCATGGGTCGGCGCGGCGCTAGTAGGGCCGTAGATCCTACCCTACTAAAAATTATGCGACCACATCTGCAGTGCAAGTTGGTAATCTTCGCAGAGTACCGCAATCGGTACACACCAGCACATATTTATTACCACAAGAACTTTCTGGAAAAGGACCCAGAAAATCCATAGCGATTTTCTCAAAGGTTTCACCAACACGAATCGATTGTAACAAGTCTGCCGGTTTGATAAGAAATGCAAGACTGTACATATTTCCTGACACAGTTAAACAAATTTGGCCAAAATATCTGGCTTTACTCCTTTCCCAAGTTTTTCGGATACCTGAATGACCAGAACTAGGTTGATCAAGACAGGACTGCAGTACCACACTCCTTACACCTCTTGGAATAACCAACAAATTTCTCACACTCTTACGATCTTTAGGTCGTTTATACTAAATTCTATCGGACAATAGAAAATCTTGTGAAAAATTTGGCTTCTTTTCCAATTTAATATTCAAAAGACCCCCACTTTGTATCTTGTTTTTTTGCAATTCCAACAGATTCATTAATGGTGCAACAAACAATTCTGGGTTAAGAATTTCTGAATCTTGTATTGGGCAGCGAGACAATGCATCTGCATCTTTGTGCAACACACCTTTTCCTGGTTGTACATGATAGTCAAATTCTTGCAAAAGCAAAGACTGTGGGTTAACCTCATATTTGTATCTTTCAAGGCTCTTGTTCACTATCCACAAACAAATCTAACATTTTTACGAGTAATTAATTAATTTGTAATTTGTAGCTTTTACATGTGACTGGATAGGGAAGGATTGAAAATCGCTGACACCCCACCAAAAGTAAAAGGAAAAGAAAGTAAAAATAGTAATAAAAAGACATAAATAAAATCAATAATGTATTAGAGGCAATCAAAAGTACTTAACATGCCTGGTCAAATAATCCCTCTGCGATACCAGGCCACGCCGGAAAGCACCAGCATTTGGTGCCAGAACCACGTCTGACGGTAAACCGTTCCACACACTAACCACTCTAGATTAGAAAAAGAACTTTCTACAATTTAGAGTGGCCTTAGGTTGTATCAATCACTACGTTTACATGGCCACAAGAAAGTGCATTCTAGCGATGCGCTTTGAAATGCGCATCAAAAAACGGCACCTGTTTACAAGACGAAAGATAGCGATTAGGGCCAATGCGCTAAGGAATGCGATTCGACCAGTGCGATCGGGAAAACCCTTTCTTCCTGCCCTCCCTTTGGCAAAGAGTGAGCAAGTCCCACGCTGCTCTACCCCCTGCATGTTGTAAACTAGGTCAGCTTAGACCCAAGTAACTAAATGTAATTAAAACTTAGTCATGCACACTTATTTTCAGTTTATTTACCTAAATTTCGAATGGCACCAGCACAAATTACATGGGTGCCGTAACTGTGTCCGCCATCTTTACCATGCTTTCTCCAATGGCTCAATGCGATTGCGAGTGTTTACATGCACAAAGACGATGCGATACAGATTTTGAAACCACCTCCATGAAGCGCATTGGGGGAATGCGCCACGAACAGAGAAAGCGCCACGAACGGCTGTTTACAAGACCCACGGAGGCGACACGGACGCGATGCGCATCGCTCTGAAGCGCTTCGAAGTGGTCATGTAAACGTAGTGAATTTGAGGGGATGTCCCCTGTTTACACTGTCAATTCTTATTTCAAAGAAGTGACCATAATTTATGTTCCATTGGAGATGTACGAGGAGTGCACGAGCACACGGTCACATTTTAGTCATCGTAGCGCCAGCGAATCTGCCTCTAGGGCACGCAGTCGTTCTGAGTAATTTAAGTTTGAGAGCCCCCGCAGTCGCTTTGTGAATGCACGCTGCACGGATTCGACATTGTCGATGTCCCCCACAAGGTGTGTCCCCCACAAGGAATTGTCTGTATAAGTAACGATTCGAACTCGCTTTTCAACAAAGAGGCACAGTACTGATCACGTCATGTTTTTTTCCAGTCATAATATTTTCATGCAAACGAGATCTAAGGTTCTATGTTTCTTAACCCTGGACCTAACTAAATGTAATGAAAGCTTGGGCGACTGCTAACGGGTAATCACAGTATTTTCATGCAAACGAGAAATCACAAAAATGCTTTACAAAACCGGCCATGTACAGGGTGCTGCCCTAGTTATGTACTAACCTGTATAATTTGGAAAGATTAGGTGGAAAGTTATGAGCGATTTCACCTTATTACCCCTAACTGTGGTGGGTGGGAGGGGAGGGCGTGAGGGCGGGTGCATTTCCGGATCCATGGTTATAGGATTTTTTAGACCTACCTATTTTTGATCATGGCTATATGCTGGAGTATTTCTGGTGTGCACTCCTCTATAGTTCAGTGAGTTTGACTGGGCGGATATGTTGATGTAGTGAGCAAACGATGGTGAAAAGTTGAAAGTTATTTAGAGCAGTTCATTGCTTATAGATGTTTTAATGGTCAGTAATTTAGATGTTGCACTCGCCTGCCACGACACAAATCCCTGCTTTAAACTAACGTGATGTGGGTGAATAGTGGTTTTTGCGGAAATAGCTAAGGGGAAAGCCTCAAACCAAAGTGGGTGGCCCTAACGAAGTTGGTAAATAAGGGTCGATGCGAATGAATTTGCTTATACCAATCTATCGCGCATTAGTCCCTGACGGAACCTCTTTACCACTCCTCGAGACCGCCATTCCCTGAGGGATGCCTTCCAATGAATACCTTGTAACAGATATCCACCACGGGGTTTTTTAGGCCAAAGCAATCCCTCTGGGTTCCTAAATTACCTGAAATGGGTTAGTTTAGGTTTAAACTAACTTAAGAACGACTTAAAGACTAGAAGTGTTGCTTAACTTATCATAGTTACCATAGGATGAACTGAATTTAACTCAGAACATGACTAAAAGGCTTAAGAAGTCGTGTTCTAAATTCAGGAAGAGAAAAGGCCTAAAGGGCCTTAAGCCTAAAGAAAAGGCTTAGAAGGTTCCAAAGTATTCGAACATGATTAAGGAGGCAGAGAAGGAGCTGTTGTCAATTCAGCTGCTGAGTCCAGACTGAGTCATTTATTATGAACGAAGCACAAGAAAAAAGCCCCAAAACCAAGGGCGCAAGCGTGACAGAGCACGTGCCTCGAGCCTAAAGTGAAGGCGATTGGTTTACAGTCATTTGATCTTTTACATGAGAGCACGAGGCCAAGATTACATGAATAATACCAACAATAAGAAAAACACTAGAAAATATCCAGATGCACGCTATCATGCAATTTACATGCAACAAATTGAACTCCTCTCCTCTACAATGGCGTCAAGTACATCTTAATTAGCAAATCCGACATACTAAACAAAAGGGTAACTGCAAGATTCGCAACAGTGGTGAATTGTTTGGGGGCATGATGTAACTTAAGTGGGGACAATTGGGGGAATTTGTGGAATAATTTCTAGTGAATGATCGAATATAAACAACTTACGATGGCTGCAGTCAGATTGGAAATGAAGGAGGGGTTGGAACTAAATTGTTACCTAACAGATAATCTATTACAATTGTCGGCTAGGCAATGCACGAGTTTACATTGTTGTTACAACAGAATTGGAATACATGTTGTTACAAGATATTAAATTGTTTGACAACTGTAAAAAGCTTGGAAAGGAGGCAGATTAAGAGATAGGTCTCACTTGTCAGGCCAATTGTGGTACAGTTGCAATTAGCGTTGGTTCTTCAGAGCTTAAAACAGCTGCAAGATATTTGGAGCTCACGGAATGGTTGAGGCAGACTCCCATTCATAGACTAACTTTCGCGTGGTGACGGGGGAAGTGCGGAGACATTTTTGGTTAGTTAGAGTTCTATGCCATGAGAGCTGTTATAAGAAAAAATTAGAGTTGTCTAGTAAAATTAGGTATCTAAGCGATTAATTTTTACACCCAAAACCAAAACTGGTAGAAACTGGCATCCCCTTCAGTTGTTTTGTTTCCCTGCATCTTCCCCTAAATTTTTTCCCGATTTCGTTGACATTTAGTCATGCAAAAACCCCCGATGGTCGCTGTTACTAAAACAGCAGACGGCGAAGCATTTTATTTTTGGGTTATTAACAAAAACCCCGTTAGCTCGTCGATGCTCGTATTGTTGCGTAACCATCATGTAACGTGCATCCCTTTATTCTTATGCAATCCACGGAAATGTTAATGTTTCCTTATTTTGTCCTTCGTTATAGTTCAGTTTGTTGTTCGTCCAGGTTTTTACAGTTAATCTAAGGAGCAATGTTGATTGCTCAAGCCATTGTTGCTTGAAATCTTTGGTTGCAACTTGGAAAAGAAACGAAATTTAATTTCCCTGGTGGCGAATTTCAAAACCCTCCCTACAACCCCCAAACCAACAAAAGGACCATCCTCAGATCACCATGCATCCGTGTGCAAAATTACAGATACGTAGGCCTTCTTAATTTTGCGCTAGGCATGAGCAAAAAATCTATGGGATTTAACATGGGAAAAATCTTATTAGCTAGACAGCTAGACAGCTAGCTAGACAGTAACATAAAAACAACATTATTGACGTATCTTTTTCTCTATGATTGGTGGACACACATCCTTTAAATTTTAGTTTTTCTTAATCTCTGACCCTTTCCCTTACATTTTCCACAATTTGAAACATTTCTGTCGCATTGTGATTTATCCTCAACATGCCAAAATATGCTTTCAGTTGCTTATACAGTTAAAAGACACATGTCTGCTAGTGAGCCGCCTTTTTATCATTAACAATCAAGTTTTAAGAATCGGATGTCTACAATGGGATGATCTACTGTTATTTGGCGGCGACACACTAGCGTGTGTCTAGATCAATTAGTAGTTGAGATGAGTGGTCGAAGATAGTGGCGAGCAGGACTCCAGTGGATGTCATTTTCTTCGATTACAACAAAACCTTTCATTCTGTGGTACACAATAGATTATTTGCTAACCTGTAATTTTACGGTTTTTTTGTGGGAAAAAACAGGTAGGGAGAGCGTGGTTTCGATGACACGATGGGCATAAGAATTCAATATCTGATTTCGATACCATCTTAACATTTATCTAGACACTTTTCTCCTACTGAGTAGCCTATCATCATCATCAGAAAGATCATGTCTGATAGTTAAAAGGACATGCCTCCTCCGTAGCTCGAAAATACCTTTTGTAACGTTTACATAAGTTTGAGTGAAAGTAGAACACCCATCTCGCATGTGGGGAAAAAACAGGAAACTAAACACACTTGTAACATTTACATATTTTTGAGCTAGAGATTCAAAACTGAGTCGTGCAGGAAAGCCTGCATCTGGAAGTTGAGAATTTGGTTGAGAGCAAATCATAGTTAATGAATCAAAGGCTAGTTGTGTGACCGAAACCAGGCTCTGTCTACCCGTTTTTCTCCACAGTTTTCATGGAAAGTTGTTGAAGAGGAGTAAGGTTTTTCATTTCTAGCCGCCTAATACGTGTTATGGTTGATTCGGTTACTTCGGGTACTTCCAACTAGTTTTAAGCGGAGCACCACAGGGCTCTGTATTGGGACCCTTATTATTCGTCCTTTACTAAAGTAACGACACGGTCAGCCCAGCTATACGTGAAATGTACGGATCACACAAAACTTTATAGTTGCATTAAGGATAAATCTGACCATAATGACCTACAGCTGGCGAATGATCAGTTAGAGAATCAGGCCCTTGACTATCAACTACCATTGAAACTATGAACTGCAGCACCTTCCATATTGGGAGAATAATACAAGTTTTCATGAATATACAATTTGTGGAATGAGATTGCCTAAACCTACTGCATGAGGTGGGAGATTTAGGTACCTGGTTCACAAACGATTTGAAAGCCACTACTAACTGATAACAGATTGTAAAACGATTATAAAACGTTGTTTCATGTTTGGCAATGTAGAATTCATGGTGTGGGTTTTCAAGACATACACCAGGCCGCCATCTGGTCGCCTTATAGATCGGAGACATTGAACTAGTCGTACCAATTCAAAGGCGATGCGCAAAGTATACAAGAGCGTGATAAAATTTAACTTGCCCTGCGAGACCAATCAGTAGGAATCGAGTGCTTGGAACATAGCACATTAAGATTAGATTTAAATCTTACTTTCATTACTTGTCCACGGACTTTTAACCTGGCTCTATCACATTCTTTTAGACTGCGCAATGGTGGCAATACTAGAAGCCGTCCATTTCAAGTTAGTTAAATAAATACGAATGCAAATCTATTTACGTTGCCTTTTGGACTTACATGTCAGACTGCCTGAGCAGGCAATTGAACCCACGACCTTTGAAATCAAAGGCCGAGGTCCTACCGCTGAGCCATACTGACACGATGTATCAGTATGGCTCAGCGGTAGGATCTCGGTCTTTGATTTCAAAGGTCGTGGGTACGATTCCCCACTTAGGCAGTCAGTCTGACATGTAAGTCCAAAAGGCAACGTAAATAGGTTTACATCCGTATTTATTTGACCCCATCTCGAGCCCATTGGCTTTCCGTCATGTTTAATTCAAATTGGTTGTTAATAAAATAAACGTGCATCGGCGCTCAGTACTTAACTTGCATAGCCCACGTAGCTTCCACCCTTAAAAGTACATTCCTCCCAGCGTCATTTTTCTCGATCCTCCACATCAAGTATGGCCCCAAAGGACTATTTCTTTACCGTTAGTCAATCCCTTAGTAAAAATTCGTTGTAAAATGTGGCGGCTAGGAGATTTTCTGTTGATTATTAATTAAATCTGTTTACTGCGTCCCGCAATATATGACACTTTGTGCGCTTACAATAACCATGACGTTTCATCTCTGTGTGTGCATGTACTAATTTTCTAATAATTACCATGGGATTAAAAATCTAAAAGACTAATGCGATAAAAATTAAAATTATTTATTCCAATAGATCACCGAAGCAAAATTATAAGACACTATACATTTTAGATTCTGGTTGGCCATTCGCGCGGATTTTCTGAAAATGGATTGATCACGCCTGGTAAAATTTCTCTTCGAGCAGACGAACCAATATGGCTACCATATCGCTCGCTTCATCGCTTTCCCAACGTGAAAAACCGTTGAATTTACAGGCTAGGAAGATTGTTTGGAATGTCTTCAAATACATCGAGGCTCTGTACTCAAGACGGATGCTGAAACAACAAATTCAAGATGCCGGCATTGCCACTGGACTATCTCAGAGAACGGTAAGACGTATCTTGTCAGTAGTAAAAACTGTATCGACAGCCAAAGTTAGAGTTAGGCCTAACGCCGCAGACATTGTGTACGCCAGCCGCTCAATGCGTGTACAAGGTTCCAGTCACCGCCAACGTTAGTCCATACGCGTGACAGGCGATTGAAAACGATCATAAAAGACAGATTTTCGCGTGGCCAACCAGAACCTAAAATAGTATAGTCTAGAAAATTATAAATTGTGATTTTAAAATACAAGAATCATTCCGGTTTTTGACGACACAATTAATGCGTTCACGCTGGCTGGACTATTAGCCGCAATGCCAACTGAAACAGTAGCTGCGTTCTTCGCTGCGAGGAACGAAGCTACTGTTTCAATTGACCTTGGCTATGGTAAATGCGCGGATGGCGATCAGCGCGTGGATGTTATAAGGCAGGCCGAATGTTGCTTTAACAGTCGTATCGTTCAACAGCCAACATGGACAGTCAATGTTACAAGTTTTGGAACAGATGCCCATCGCTCTAGACAGAAAGACTATTACAGCTTGGCTTGGTTGATTGAATCTTTCGTCCAAGATTAGAGTCAGACACTGGACTGTTTCGCGACTTTTACTGAATGATATCGTTAGAACGATTCGTATTCGATTGGTTTGCGAGATTAACGGCCAAAAATCACGTGTTTTAGGCTAACTCGCCCCCCCCCCCCCCCCCCCCATCACAAATGGTAGTCTTCGAATACCTGTCCTTGTGGTTTGGTTAGGTTTTAACTAAAAACCATGACTGTGGTGTTTTTAAATTTGATTTTATATTGGTGAAGGCAACCCTAGGAGTAATTTATTTATAATCTTGTTTCTTACAGGGCGGCACACTCCGTTAATCTACACTACCGTTAATCATCATCACACCACCGGCCTGCGAATGATCACCTCCCCGACACAACACCAATGCTTGGAATCAAAACGTGTAGCGCCGTCTGTTACCTGTTACGATGACGACTGCATACGTACGAACCTCAAATCCAACTGAGTAATTTCTCACCAACAGCAGCTTCTGCAACTGGGAAAAAGTCAGCAGCGGGAACCTACACGGCACATTACCAAGCCAGTGATAAACAAATGCAGCTGGAAATAGGTTTGTAACGGATATAAGTTTGCATATTAATTTTTCCTCGCTACCATTGGTTTAACTTTACGAACGGTTCACAGGACTATATAATATTACAAACAAAAACGTCAAGTGTGCCGTAAAAAAGGGGTTATATGATTGAAGTTTCATTTTACTTGTTAAAATGTACACGGATAAAAATTGGTGATTTTTAATTTAAATAATCAAATGTACAATTCCGAAATTTGCATCTGTTTAAGTGCTGTTGTGCTTTACGTAACGTATATGATTGGTAAAGCACAACAGCACTTTAACAGATGCAATTTTCTGAATTGTACATTTGGTTATTTCAATTAAAAATCACCAATTTTTATTCGTGTACATTTTAACAAGTAAAATGAAACTTCAATCATATAACCTCTTTTTTACGGCACACTTGACGTTTTTGTTTGTAATCCGTGTACCTTTTTTACGGCTATGGTGTCGCGCTATAAAGGTTTATGCATGCAGTCGATTGTTGCATGCACGAAGAATGAATCTGGAGTTTACTGAGTGGCATTGTTCCCTAAATACAATGGTTAAAACAATGTAAAACAATCAAAATGATCGTTTAGGGTCCCGTAACTCCGGAATGGATCGACCAATTGAAAAAGTGGGCCCTGTAAGGTTGAAGCCCAGGGAAATTTCTGGCTCAGATAATGTTTCAGATTTTTGGTAGGTACAGTAGTTTTTTCTGAAACCGTGTCAGCCAAGAAGAACAAGAACAACAACAACAAGTAAACAGTTTTCAAACTTACGTGTGGCTTCCTACGTTTACTCTTACACGGAATTGCATAAAAGTTGGTGTAAAGTTTGGAAAAGTTGCTATCTACTATCTGGCCAAGTTTGGTCGAAATATATTGAATAGAAACGGGGAAATTAAGTTTTAGTTTTGCTGGAGAGAGGACTTCAATCATATACATACACATGCATGAAACGTTTTATTTGTTTAAAGATTATATATATACGCATACATAACAGTTCGCAAAGTCAATGATGGGTTTCAAATTGAGTTTGTCGTCTTCATCTTAGCGCCCTCTCCATCTGTATCCACCTCCGTATCCGTAGTATCCACCTCCGTATCCACGAAAACGATATCCTCCTCCATATCCCCAACGACCATTTATGTCATCGGTGGTAGGCGCTACAAACCCAAAAAAGAAAAAAAGAAAGATAACTACTAAAGAAATAAAAATTATACAAGGCCAAGCAAAGAAAGTATATTGGTTCGGACCAAATCAGCTTCAAATGAAACGGCCAAGTAAACAGGCAATTTTTTTCATTTTTCAATTTTCATTTGCCGATTTAAAAAACCGGCAAAACGAAATAATAATTTGAGAAATTTGCTAAGCGTAATTTAAAATACAGCACCTCGAGAGGCACAAGTCAATTCCTATCAAATCAAAAACCAAAACTGGTAAAAGGGGCCGCCAACTTCCGAATGGTTCCGCCCTTCAAAGGAGTGATATCAACACACCAAAACATTCGCCAAGTTAATCGCACCGCTTAATAATTCGAAAGTTAAATGAAAACTAGAACATTGCTACTTTCGGTAGCAATGTTCAAGTTTTCATTTAACGTCTAAAGTATTTTTCGGTGCGATTAAGTTGGAGAATGTTTTGGTGTGTTGATATCACTCCTTTGAAGGGCCGAACCATTCGGAACTTGGCGGCCCCATTTACCAGGTTTGGTTTTTGATATGATATCACTCCTTTTTTTTAATTATGTATTGATTCAACTCCACTACCGTGCAGATGAGTAATAAAGTGCCACGTCAACAAGAAATTGGTTTCCAACAATTTGCTACTACCTTTTGTCTATAGGCCGAACCATTCTCAACCTAGTCACCTCTTTATTGGCTTTTGGTTTGGTTTTAATTTTGTTGTAATTTGTTGTATTTAGTTAGTTTTGGTTTGTTGATATCACTCCTTTGAAGGGCCGAACCACTCTCAACTTGGTGGCCTCCTTACCAGTAGTAGCTATGGTTATAACTAGTAAATCTCAGTTTTTAATGCTCCTATATGCCTTTCGGGGGACTTAATTGTTGTTTTTCAAAAATAATTTAAGACTTATTTAAGCTGTAGACTTGCTTAAGCTCCCGGAAAAAAAAATTGAAATGTTTTGACGCACTCAAAATCAATGAATTTTTGGGCGAAGTTATTGAAAAAAAAAAAAAACAATACTTTCCAATACTGATTAAAAAAGGTTGACTCGAAGGAATTTTTTACCTATACGCGCCCGAGGATCAAAGAATTTTTTTGCGTGGTGTAGTAAACAATACGTCATTCTTAAACCCAAAAACAAACATCGAACACAGGTATTTACGTTGGTTAATTATAAATCTTTGATATCTGAGCAAATTTTTTATTTACGGGGGCACGGGCTGTAGCAACCCCTGAAAACGAGTTCAATCTACGTAAAATTTAAACTGTATGAAGGGAACGGTTAATACCATAGATTAGAAAGTGAACTAGATATTTGCATCCTACATCTTACCAGAATCAGTGGTGACCTCCTCTTCAGCTCCACCTGAAGCATAGACAACAGTCAAAACGACTGCCAAGACCAAGATGGCGAGTGCAAGACTACGGAGGAACATTTTCTCAGTTGAAAACCTAAAAACAATGAAACAAAACAAATTGTACGTTGGTGGTGCAAAAATGAAAGAAGAAAAGTTGAACAGCGAATGTTACTAAACGGTACCGTTGATTTTTCGAGAGTGAACTAAATACGGCCCATTTTGTCAGTTTTATTCTGTGGTGTGTCTGGCAGAGGCGTAGCTACAAGGTGGCAAGGGTGGCAGAATGCCACTGCCCCCCCCCCCCCTAGCCTCAGGGGGCCCCAAAACAAACAAAAATATTTATAAATAAAAAAGGTTCTTTTGTAGTACCTAGTTATTTAATTTAATGTAAACTGTATTTAAAAAATGCATTTCGAGCTTCCCGTCCGTCCATTTCCCCCTATTTTTAAAAGTTATCAGGGCCCATGAAAAACGCACAAACTGAAACATTTCTTTTTTTCCAAGCTTTTTTTTTTCCAAAAAAAAAAAAAAAACAGTGAAAAAAGGGACCACTTGGACTGGAGCACAAAAAAGTAGTCCCTATTTTCACTACGACAAAAATAAAAACAAAATTAGAAAAACAGTACGGACTTAGAAATTGTTCAGTTCATGCGTTTTTATGGGCCATCCCATATGTGAAGGGGGGGGGTCCCCCGAGGGCTAATTTGCCACCGGCCCCAGCTAATGTAGCTACGCCACTGGTGTGTGGGTGGATTAAAGCAGTTTTTCTTTACAACTTTAGTAGCCACTGTGCTGGAAAATTTCATTTTGAAGTGATGTCGGCTGCCATAATTTTTGTCGTGATCCAAGTTTGGTTGAAGAGGATTATTGCCAGGTGGGGCAGAAGAACTTTAATTAAAATTCTGTCGGTTCAGTTTACAGTTTGTTCTGAGCCGAAGAGCAAAACATCACCGTCATTTTCCGTCAGTCCAGGAAAGTCTGTTGAACGAGCATTATCATTATCAGCCGTATGTTTGGTGGGCAATTGCAACGCAGTTCGAATTATTTTACGGAATAGTTTTAATTAAATAAATACAGATGCAAACCTATTTACGTTGCCTTTGGAATTATATGTCAGACTGCCTGAGCGGGGAATCGAACCCACGATCTTTGAAACCAAAGGCTGACCTCGTATCGCAGAGCCATACTGACAAGGCCGTATCAGTATGGTTCAGCGGTAGGATCTCGGCCTTTGGTTTCAAAGGTCGTGGGTTTGATACCCCCGTTCAGGCAGTCTGACATACAGGGTGTTAAAAGTCTCAGATAGGCTGTATAACTTTTGAACGGATGAGAATTGAAACTTGCAACTTTGGGAACATCGGTTGGGTTGAGGGTTCTATATTTTGGCATAAGAGTCATCGCAGTACCCCCCTCCATGGGGGCCCCAGGAGGCGCAACTCAATAATTTCAAATAGGAAGGGGGTCGAGTAGCACGTCATATTAAAGCCCTTAACGAGCTGAGAAAAATGGCGCAAAGAAAACGTCGCTACGTTTCTCCAATCAAAAATGGCGCCCCATCAAAATTCGAAATAGCACTTTGCATTGGAAGCATTTACGCCGTTAGAAAACGATTCTGACATGTTCACAACGTGACGGAATGTTCCAGATGGATAAATTGAAAGACACATAAAAGAAGTGTCAATATTACGGTCTAGAACTTTTTTTTTGGGGGGGGGGGGGGGGCCGGAAGGTGGTAGGACAAATAAAATTTAGGTTGGGGCTAAACTCAAAAAGTTCAAATGGGAGTGGGGAATCGAGTTGCACCTCTTAGTAAAGATCTTAACAAGCAAATAAAAACAGCGAAAAGAAAACGTCGCTACGTTGCTTCCTTCCAAAATGGTGACAATGCAAAGTTTGAAATGGGTGGATGAAGTGATAAGTGGATTTGTGGGTTGTGGCCCATATCGATTAAATGCATCTCTAGAGAAAAATGTGTACTTCAGGGAAACAACATAATGAAACTTGAAGGTAGTTTTCAAAAGTAGGCGATTGATTTATTGAAGTGACATATCACTTCCAAGTCAGCACAATACAATAAAGCTTGATATTTTCGTAGACCCTTACACTTTCGTACATCCATTTCTCGTACATTTCATCGTACCTCGTGTTTCTCGCACGTTTGTGTACATTTCTTCCACCACGTTTTTTCTCGCACCTTGCCGTACATTTTTCGTACGTCCACTATTTTCATCTATTTTCGCACATCCTTTCATACTGTGCCTCCTTTTAGTACTTAACTCCATCCCACCTGTAGTAATGCCTTGTTCCAACAAAGATAAAGTTGAAATGATTTTCTGTTTTCTGGCGAAGTTCGTCGTGTTCTTAACGGAGCAGTTCACTTATTTAACGATGAACTGTATCATTGTCAGGATGTGCAAGGTTTACAATTTGAACAACTTATTTAGTTAGGATTCCTCTCACAATCCCACTCCAGCTACGGTAAAAATCGCCCTGTCCTAAAGTAAGGGGCTTCAACCTTGTTTTATTGTACATGTACCATTCGGTTTATCCCCCTGGAACAGACTTAGAGGAATTTGTGTCACATTCGTACTTTAAAGGGGCGCCAATTTTGATTGGAGCAAGGTAGCAACGTTTTCTTTGCACCATTTTCTCAGCTCGTTAAGAGCTTTAATATGAGTGCCACTCGACCCCCTTTCCCATTTGAAATACTTTAGAAAAGCCACAGTCAAGATTTTATTTGCCCTGCCCCCTCCCCCCCCCCCAAAAAAAAAAAATACGGGACCACAACGTTGCTACTTTTCTTTTATGTGCGTATTTCAGTTTATCCATCTGGAACATTTCGTCACGCTGTGAACATCTCTGAATAGTTTTCTAGTGGCGTAAATGTTTCCAATGCAAAATGCTATTTCGAACTTTGATGGGGCGCCATTTATGATTGTAGCAACGTAGCGACGTTTTCTTTGAGCCATTTTTCTCAGCTCGTTAAGGGCTTTAAGAAGACGTGCTACTCAACCCTCCTTCCCATTTGAAATTACTGAGTTGCGCCCCCTGGGGCCCCCATGGAGGGGGGGACTGCGATGTCTCTTATGCCAAAAGACAGAACCCTCAACCCAACCGATGCCCCCAAAGTTGCAAGTTTCAATTCTCATCCGTTCAAAAGTTATACAGCCTATCTGGGACTTTTGGAACACAGTGCATAAGTTCAAAAGACAACGTAAATAGGTTTTCATCTGTATTTATTTAATTCTTGTTGAGCATTTGGCTTTTCCATCCTTAGTTTTAATTACTTCAATATGTCATTAGAGCGATTGCTTTATCCAGATGTTCACAATCTTTGTTATCAACCGTGGATTTTAACTGTCATTCTGTTAAGATTGTGTAATTTTTATATTTTTAAAAACTGCTCACATTTAAAATAATTAGGGTATGTGAGCTTAAAATTTATTTGGAGTTGGTACTATTAAATGTGAATCGACTTTAGTGGTGATTAGCTCATAATACTTATCTACCCCCACCCCCAACTTTATCCAGAAGCCCCACTCCTTTCCCTTGCTTTCCGCTTCCGGTCTAGTCATGACTTAATTAGACTTACCCGATTACACAATCCTGACAAGGGCTTTATTCTAGTTTGTTGGTTTGTGGTGTACAGACGGAGAGTGGAAGGCTTTTAAAGCCTAATTCGCTGACTACACATAGTAATTAAAGGTTTAATATTAAATATTTAATTAAAAACCGTGTAAAGGAGAGTGAAAGTTCCCACTCTAGGCGTGGATTGGATACATGACCGGCTGGGGCGTACAAGCATCGTTTCATGTAAACCCGTTTGTTTTTTAAACAAAACAACGATGTGTAAATAACGGAAGTAGGCCTGTATGTGGGAGCGTTTCAATAATAAGAGGTTAGCAATTTACAATAATTACAATTAAGCAAACTTCGGAATTACTTTGTGAGAGCAGAGAAGGTACTGATCCAAGATGTCCACTGACTGGCACAAATCCCACAACATATAAAAACGAGCAAATTTTTTAATTTTCAGTCCTAATATGCGGATCTTGATCACCTTAGAATTTAATTTATCTGATTGGCGAATCCATTTACTTACGAAAGGACTGAAAATTTAGGACTGCACATTTTAGGACTGAAAATTTAGGAGTGAAATTTTAGGACTGAAAATTTAAATTTGCTCGGTTTTCTATGTTGTTGTGGGATTTGTGCCAGTCAGTGGACATCTTGGATCAGTACCTTCTCTGCTCTCACAAAGTAATTCCGAAGTTTTCTACCCTCTGACGTCAGTGTATTTTTACCATTATTTTTTTTATTGTTTTTTTTTTTTTTTACCATTTTGTGCATCATGAATCCTCATCGTCACTTCGTCTTCAAATTTTTGTGTGCGGTGTACCCTCACTTCGTAAGTAAATGGATTCGCCAAGTAGATAAATTAAATTCTAAGGTGATCAAGGTCCGCATATTAGGACTGCAAATTTAAATTTGCTCGTTTTTATATGTTGTTGTGGGATTTGTGCCAGTCAGTGGACATCTTGGGGAAGTTACAATTAATCACTAAATGCCAAATTTTCCGTCACCAGTTTTTGTTCTATCTGGATAATGGTTTGGAAGTTACAAAGTAGACGCCAGTTTGGGCGGCCATCTTGGAATTTAACAAAACTAGAATAGACCCATTTTTAGTTAATTCGGAATATTTTCCGTAACCAGTTTGCGTTCAATTTGATGAACGATTAATATGTTACAAAGAAATTTTTTTTTTTTTTTGCACGCCGTTTTGGACAGCCATGTTTGATTTTCACAACATTTTTTGACGAAAAGTTAAGTCGGAATTATTTTCCACAAACAGTCTGAGGTTGCAAAGCAGAAACAGTTTTTTAGCGCTATTTTGGCCCGCCATCTTGAATTTTAACAAAAACTTGAATAGGATCGTTTTTTTTTTATGTAAAGGTTATTCTGATATTTCTGCAAACAATTTGTGTTTAACTTGAATAGTTAACGTTAAAAACCAAAGTAAAACCGTATTTTGCTCGCCATTTTTGACCGCTGTCTTCGATTTTCACAAAACTTATGACCATTTTTTTTTAATGTAAAGTTAATTGTGAATATTTACTGTAATCAGTTTGTGTTTAAAATTTGGGCGAAAAATATCAAGGCAAAAACCTTTTTTCTAACACCATTTTGGACCGCCATCACGAATTTTCACAAAGCCCATGGGGCCTTTCTTATAGTACATTTATTTATACCGAAATATTTTCATACAGTGTTTCCGGTTTCACATTTAGTGTTGGTTCCAGTACACATTTATATAGAGGGTGCATCTTAAGAGCCCACACATTGTTGTTGTATTACCTTGTCAGCATGAAGACATCTCATATTAGGCCTAGTTTTAGATTTTAGGCGGAAATGTCAGCGTTTAGACTAAATTTTTACCTGTTATTTAATTTCGTAAGTAACAGCTAATGGAGAGTTGTGTTCGAGAGTACGCTGATTAATTTATGTAACACGGTGCGGAGATTTGACGTTGCCGTGGCAACGTGATTTAACCAATCGGAAGAATGTTTAGATAAAAGCCCGTACGCATTGGCGCCATGCATTCTGGGATTGGGTAACGATGGCTGCGATGTTCAGGAAGCAATGGTTGTTTTGTGTCGTCGGTGGCTTTTTCGCTATCGCACAGATAAATTATTACGACAATTTAAAAATAAATGCATCGGTTTGGTAGAACGAAGGTTTGTAGTTTTCAAAAAGGTAATACCTTTTATGATTTGCGTGTAAACTCACAAAGAAAAGGCCGGTTGTATCGCCGAATGCAGTGATATTTTTCTATCTACCAAATACTGGTTTAGCGAAATACGGTCACTTTTTTATATTTAAAGTATAAAAACGTGCTTTTGTTGGGTGTTAAATGGGGTGTTTGTTGTGTTGCTGGAACAAAGCAAGTAGACAGTTAAAAATTAGCCCTATGAGAAGATGATCGGATTTATAGTACGTGAGTAGTGCTCGTTAGTGTAGTGAAAAGCGCAATTTTTGTCCTTAGAAAAATTGATGTCCTTCGTATTATTGTTACTATATAATATTGTTGGTAGTGACGCTCGCAGTTTTTTTTTCGAGCCGCTCCTATTTTCTGCCAAGCCCCTGTGTCTTCGTCAGGTGTCGAAAACTTGTTTTTTCCTTGACTGTAAGACGGCGATGTTACGCCCCCACCCCAACCGCCAAAGTCGCCCCCGGGCTCGACGAGCCTTCTTAAATTTACTACTTTTTTGCTTGTTTAACTGTCCGAGTGAGCGAAGCGAACAAGATCTTGTTTTAACTCGAAGATTTAGCTTTTATCTCAGTCTGTGTGTGTTCTGCCCGTCTGTCGGCTGTTTCAGCCAAACGCATGACTCGAATGAATGAAATTTAGTAGAAATGTTCTTCTGTTCTTATGTTCTGCACGGGACCTTTGACCGAAATTTGATGGTGTACGGTTCCCGTTTCGCCGAATAATGTTTTCTACAAATTACGTGCCTCACTCGCATTGCCGCTCTCGCTGCGGCTAAACATATACACCAGAAACCACAAATAATCACAAATTTCTTCCAATTAGGTCAGCGTCTTTAACTTCTCCCATGTCGATTTTTTAAAGAATATTTCATTCGGTGAAACGGGAATTCCCCTTTCGCCGAATCGGGTATACACCCCTACGGTCTTGCATTTCTCTCTATATTTTTCGTAGTGACTACTCAGCCATTGGTCCGTTTTCGAAAAATGTGAAGAAATGCGTTTTTGCTACGATCGACTACAAACGAATTCGAACGAGTGCCTGAGGTTGTTATAGCGATGGTCGGTCGCAACGGATTGCTCGAAGATCTCGTATAGCGGTTTGCGTGTGTGTGTTTTCAGAGAACTGCTAATTTATTGAACAATGGGGGAAGAATCCTCAGTGCTCTTACAAACTAAAGACTTGTTTCACAAGAAAATCCTTCGAGATACAAGTGGGGGGGGGGGGGGAATTGTAATAAACGTAAGCAAGTACAGGCCAGGAGCATTAGCAAATCACAACAACAATCGAACTTGCCCCAAACCGTCACAATTCTTTTCCGTTAACCAGCTATAACAACCAAATCAATCAATCAATTCAATAAGGGCGCTAAAAGTTAATTAAGCGCTCCTCAAGAACGCACGTACGCTTTTTTTTTTATTTAGCGCATGCAACGTTTTTAAAGCCATATTAAAAAAAAATCCGATCACGCGTCAACGCTTTCACCAAATACTTCCTGATCCGATGACCATAACAGCCGGAGCTCCATTCGAAACGAATCTTATAGCAGTTCAGAGGCTTGTCACAAATAAAATGTTTGTTGGATCTAATGAAATAATTTTATCCATTTTTACAACATATGCACTCTACGTCGCTGAGCCTGGCATGAAAACATAGATACTGTACTCCCACAACAAAATGGAGTTGATTTTGATTGGTAAATAAAAAAATAAAAAAAATCCATCGGCCGCATCTGAAAAATATCGCGAATAAAATTTAAAAAATAATAATAAAAACCCAAGCGCCCGCGACAGTATTACTCGTGGGAACCATTTAACTAGCTTTTAGCATCCTCAAAAAATTAATAAAATTTAAACAAATGTACCTCAATATAAAAAAAAAAAACTTACAAAAGTCTTATCATCGAACAAGAATTGTCAGTTTGCAGTTGGTACGTATTTTAAATTTTTTTTAAAGTAACAAATGCTGCAAATTGTAATAATTGCCGTTGGACGGTAACAATTTGTTTGTTTGTTTGTCTGTTTAATTACAGAGCCCCCCCCCCCCCCACCACTAGTTACGCCACTTACCGCAACCTTACTTATGCTAACACAACGTCTGTCACACACTGAAGCATGCATTACTATCCACCGCCAACCGTGTCACAACTCAATACCGGGAAAACAGCCCCAAACCCAGTAATAATTTGTGTGGTTTTTGAAAATAGTGAGATGTATTTTGGTTAAGTTTTATAACTTTACTGAACTGATTTCGTTTCTTGAAGATGTGCAAGGGAAAAGGATATGTTGAGCTGGTGACTAAAGGCACGGGTTAAAGGTAACGCAGAAAAAGCGGGCGGATCACGGCCAAAATCTGCATGCGCCCGGTGGAAGATTAAAGGGTGTACGCTAGCACTGGAGCATCAGTTTCGATAGGCGTCCTGGTACCAGCTTTACAGTTCCAGTCAAAAAAAATAACGCCTTCGTTATACGGTAAAACTTGGAGGATTAATGTATGTAATCTTGAACGAAAATGTTGATATCTCGAAAACTACTGGACAGAATTGAATGAAACAAAAACTGGGTTGCTTATTATGCTATCAGCTATATTTCTATACGTATTACATGTAATGGTAAGTAGCCAAATATAATTGGCCGAGCGAGCAGCACGAGCTGATAATAATAATAATATATTTCATAAATTACTGGATAAAATTGAACAAAACAAAAACTGGATTAATTGTTATGATATATGCTGTATTTCTATACGTATGACATGCAATATTCAGCAGAAAATTATAATATACAATTCAGTCTTTGTTTCATGAAAATCCTTTCACTGGTTTTCGAGATATCATCAGATATTAGGTTTTCCTCGCTCGGCCAATTATTTTCAGTCAGATTAACGTAGTATTTAATAAGGGTAGAAATACAGTATATAATCTAATAAGCAGTTCAGTTTTTTGTTTCATGAAAATCCGTCCAGTAGTTTTCGAGATATCTGATTTTCTCCATGGTTGTTATTACGACCCTCGATATAACGAAAAAGCGCGATTTTTTTTTACCGGAACTGTACATCTCTGGCTTCTTGCAGACCCGGGTTCAATCCTGGTGAAAGGAAGTGTGTATGTACGGGTTTTTCTCCGATTGTTTCCCGCCCGTTTGCACGAGGGTTTCCTCCGGGTACTCCGGTTTCCTCCCTCTCAGCTTACTGCCGTAACGTTCTATTCTATTCTATTCTATTCTATTCTAAAGGCCGCTTCGAGTGTCGTTATTTGATGATGGTACTTTACGATATTATGACTGTTTTGAAGAATTGCTTAAAAAAAGATTTAGCTCGTTTCTTTGTATAATAAAGATCCATTTAGCCAAAAAAATATAAGAAACTATAAAAAAAAATCGGTAGGTCAAAAATAATAACAAACTTACTTACCTCGATGAATACTGCAGGAATAGAGACGTCAATTTTGAACCTTTAATTGTAGGATCGCTTTTTTTTTTCACTTATATACTTGATAAACGGAAACTGTTCTTTGTACGATTTCCTGTGCAGCAGTAAGGCAAACCTATTGTTTGTACGTTTTTATTTTTTGTCGGGGTTTTCCAGAAACATTAAGATTGCACAACGTAATTTGTGAAATGCTGTCATTACTGCAACTCATCGGAAATCGAAGATATAAAAGTTTCCGCAACTAACAAAGCCATTGCAAGCAAAATAATGGGCAAACTTTTCACAATTGGACATCCCCACTCAGTCATCCTCACACTTCGTTGCATGGATGTTATTTGTCGGCTATTTTACACCTGACAATTTAATTAACGTTTTTCAAATAAATGTTACAAAACTTAATCGAGGGTTATGTATTCGGTTGATGGATACCAAAACATTTATTATAACTGCGCACGACACCTTCGACGCGAGTTTACACTAAAGCATAAAAATAAAAACAAAAACATTAAAAATTGTACGCCAATAAACAAAAGATGGTGAAAATTACATGTAAACACTGGTATTTATAGGTGCGGAACAGTATATTCAAAGCGGCTTCGGTGGTGTTTACAGTAGCTTCTGGGGCTTACAGAGGCGTCAGGACGGAGAGCCAAATGGGCTCAAAGGTTTAACAAATACGGATGCAAACCTATTTACGTTGCCTTTTGCACTTTTCCCGCTTAGGAAATATGACATCTAAGTTAGCGTACAGTGGTATTTACGGTAGCGTCTGTTGCTTACAGTGGCGTATGTGGTATTTGCAACCTGAGGACTTGCTTTTTAGTCTTCTGTACAGCCGTACCGGCTGAAAAGACTATTGCAACGACTTTGTCCGTCCGTCCGTCGCTTTTTTCAACTTCGCAACGGTACCAGAAATTGACGACCACTGTTTACAACGTTAGATTCAGCGTGAGAAGTTAGTTAAATAACATGGCAAATTAAAACATCGTTACTTCCTCATAGCTAATAGACTGCGTCGACGTAACTAAATTAAACAATAACATTTGATCGTCGAATTAAAATCCTAAATTAAAACCCTCAATAAAAATAAATGGATTTTAGCTTCGTTTAAATAGTCTCGTCGCATTGTTGCCTGAATGAATAGGCTTACCGACGAACCAAATTATCCATTACGCCCATCTTCTACTTACGAAATTAAAACTGCATTTTTTAAATTACGCCTAAAAAATGAAAATTAGGCATAAAATCATGTTACCATGGCAACGTCAAGTTGCTACGAGTCGCTGTTGGCTTCATAAACAGCGTCTCTCTCGTCACTTTCCTACTACCACTGATCTATACAGTATAGGCTACGTTGCGCGTTACGTTGTAATACTGTAACTGTGTGCCTGAAGGCGCACCGTGTTGCAAAAATGAATAGGCTTAATATACAATCCATATCTCCGTTAGCTGCTACTTACGAAATTAAAACTGCTGGTTAAAATTAGGCCTAAACGCTGACAATTATGGCTAAAATGTAAAACAGGCCTAAAATAACCGGCAATTGTGATGGCTACTGCTTTTAGACTAGTATAATACAGATAGCTGTTGTAGTGCATGATGGAGGTGTGCGCCTCAACATTGGAAGCGGAGGAACTGTACAGAAGACCGGTGCGACTAGGCAGTCGCTGTAGCCGCTTGTTTTTTTTTTCCATTTTCTCTCAGATTTCTGGCTTTTGTTGGTTTTGATGGGTTTTAACGGTTGATCGTTGGAATCCGTGTCTGCAGTCATGTCAGTTATGCGGTAGAGAAATGAAGAAGTGTTCACAATGTTCTATCTCCCTTTCTGTGTCGTGACCAGCCCCGGACTGGCCATAGGTCGAGAGCGCCAATGAAACTTGGGCCCTCTCGTAAGAGTTGTAAGCGGGCCCCACCCTTATTTTACAGTAACAGGGGGAAATTTTGCGGTTGTTGAATAAATTTTTAGTTGAAAGTTTATGGTTGGTCTTAAAATGTAGCCAGTCTTCCGATTATTTCATACAAAGCTAGCTTCAAGTAAATAAAGAATAGTAAACAAACTGGGGCCACCGTTTCCATTGCATGTTGACATACAGAAGCGATGCGTTAGATTATGTAGGGAAAAGGCAGTTGTCCAGTGGTGAGGGGATCGGGGTGGCCAGCTGCCCCTCCATCATTAATCCATTTTTGGTTGCTTAAACACAACGTTAGGCTGATCGTTAGCGACCCACGGGTCTATTTCACGCCTGTTTGCTCTAGCACCCAATGTTTTATGATTTTTTTTATTGCTATTATTATTAATCTGCCTTTCTCCCTTCCTCCCTTACTTTTTTCAATCCGTCCCATTCTTCCCTTCTTCCGCCCTCCCTCCTTTTCTCTTTTCTCTCCCTCCCTTTTAATTTTTTTTACTACATCCTCCAGAATTTTTTTCTCCAGGTCGTTTCATTTTTATTCTCAACTGCGAACTTATTTTTCGTTAATGGATAACTCGGCTGCATGTTTCTCGTGAACGTACATGAATTATTGAGCCTCATAATTGCTACATTCTCTGTTTTTTTGTGTGTCCAAAACGTATGCTATTCAATGCGAAATCCAACACGCACAATGTGAAATCCTGGGTTTTCCGTTTGGTTTTCACCATCTAAATTGTCCCCCTCATCGTCGTCGTGAGGCAGATAACACAGTTTGGATTCGTGCTCCCTAAAAAAAACAAAACAAGAAACAATACGTACATGAATGGTGGTTAAGGAGCCATAATAAATCAGTTAACCAATAGGCACACCAAAAACTTTATAGTAATCGGTTTTTAACAATTGGTTTCTAACTATCCGTTTCTAAAACAAAGTGATTAAAATATTGTTTGCCCCAAAAAATGTGCATTCTGCTACACAATTTTTTTTTTAAATGACGATTTTAACATAAAGCAGCAGCACAATTACATCAATTTGTTAAAATATTTTTCGCTATGAAAAATGATAACAAATAGGCCTACCAAACAAATTTTTTTTCCTTTCTTCCAATTATGACCAAAAATAAATGTACAGAAAAACTTACAGATTACTATATACCAAGTATTTGTAATAAGCTGCCAGACAAAACTTGGAGTATTTGTCAATTCAAACATCTCAAAAAATTTTTAACACAATTTCTTCTTCCTACTTAACAAATATTACTAGCTGGACCCGTGTATGTTGCCTGGTGATTGAATTTCCTGGAGTGAGCCTCTCCCGGTGTTTTGTCGTGTTAGTAAAGTAACTGGTGCTTTCAATTTCTGACTCCCCCCCCCCCCCCAACTCACACTCCCCAACCCTTTCCCTGATCCGCCGACTGCCCCCGTAATCCACTGCACACCCTCCCGTTATTATCCATAAAATGATCTGTTATCCATCAAATTTTGCGTCCATCTCTGATCTACAATATTATAAAACTATTTTCTTAGATTTGAAATCGTTATACTGTTGATTGTTGAGTGTTTTTTTTTTCAAATTCTTTCTTTTTTAAGGATTGTTGTTGAACTTAATTCATACTAGAGGAAGCCCGTGCTACGCACGGCTGGTATTAGATGCACGGTTTGCAACAGTGTTACAGTTTGGTTGCTCATGTGTATGTCCATGTTTCACCAAATTAAGTTTCTTCACTCCAATTTGTGGGCACTCTGGCTAACAAACGGCGGTTTTCGTTACTTCGCTCGCTTAATAAGCGTATCCCGTGGCTCCAATCACAGGATGGACCGTTTTAAAAATGTGGTTCTTTAACCGTTGTTGCATGAAACAATTGTTGTGGTCCTTACTTAAGTCCGTTCTATGCACGGATGGTGTTGGATACACCGTTTGCAACACTACAACTGTTTGGTCGCTAATGTGTATACCCATGTTTCATCACAAATTCAGTTTCATCAATCCAATTTTTCCACAGACTGGCAACATACGCTGATTTTCATTCACTTCGATCACTCACTCAGAGACCCCGGGTACGACGCAGCCAAGACCCCTTTTCCGGATACGATCGCTAGCCACCGACATTTAAATATGTCTGTGGGAAGTATATAAATGCGGTTTTGTACAACAAAATTGAAACGTTTTGCGCGGCGGCTACGGCATTTGTCTTTTCTGGAAGAGGACTTATAGAGATCTTATTGTTTCTTCAAGCCAATTTTTGCGCACACTAGCTAAGAAACGCTCTCGCCGAATTAAGTTTCCTCAGTCCAATCTTTGCGCAAACTGGCTAACGAATGCTGATTTTCGTTCACTTCGCTCACTCGATCAGCGCATCCCGTGAGTGAAATCACTGGATGCACTGTTTCAAAAATTGCCACGCTCAAGCATCGTTGCATGGAAAAATTGATCGCTTGCTAATAACGTTGTATTGCTTGCTGAAGTCCGTTGTAGACACGGGTGGTGTTGGATGCACCGTTTTCAACACTGTTACTGTTTGGTTGCTGATGTGCATGTCCGTGTTTGACCGAGTTAAGTTTCGTCAATCAAATTTACGCTTCGCTAACTCAATCAGCGACCCCAGGTAGAACACAGCCCGGACCCTTTTTTCGAACTCGGTAGCCAGGCACTGACATTTAAGTATTTTTATGGGAAGTAAATAAATACGTTTTTGTAGAACAAATTTGAAACCGTTAGCCTGGCGGCTTTGATATTTTTGTTTTCTGGGAAAGGCAGAAAGCAAATCGCCCGGCCAAATCACGCCTCATGATTGGCCGTGTCAGTATGGCTCAGCGGTAGGACCTTGGCCTTTGATTTCAAAGGTCCCGGGTTCGATTCCCCGCTGAGGCAGTCTGACATATAAGTCCAAAAGGCAACGTAAATAGGTTTGCATCCGTATTTATTGTTTTATTTATTTATTTAACACTCTACCAGAGCCTAGAGGAAACTAATCCATATGCTCTACACTAAACTTAAAACTAACAACTACTCTAACACCTTCTCCAGCAACCAACACTTAGAGAGATCTTCTTGTTGCCGGCTACTCAGATACTTGGGTGGGTGACCACCTGGGAATCTAGCTGTTGCAGACATAGGGCCTTAGGGCTTCGGGCAGATGACCAGGAGTGGTTAACGCTCGTTCAACCATTTGAACCCTTTTGCAAGATAGCAATGATAAGCTGCGTGCTCCGCAGTAATTATTGCTGTCCACTTTGAAACAATTCAGCTCAGCTCTGAAAGCCCGCATCTACGAAAAAAATAAGCCATTCTGCCGTAAACCGAAGAATGAAAACCGATTAAAGCTATTGTTAGATTCTTATTGTTCGGCCATTTCTTCTTCGAATTTAGTCGCTGCCGTCCATGGCTTCGTGGTGGACTTGGTAAAATTTGGAAGTACTAACAATATTAAAAAAAAAAAAAAACTAGTGGTTTTTAACAATCTCCGATAGATTTTCCTTAATTTACGGCCCAAAATATATCAGATTTTCGATCTGAAAAAAATAATCCCTCTCCGAGTTGTCCTTGGTCAGTATACACGATTTCATCAAATTCGGTTCAGTAGTTTTTGCGTGAAGTTATTACAAACAAACCACATTGAGGTACTTTATAAAAACCTATGCTCCAATAAATGAAACAAATCGAGATTGAGTATATAGAAATCGATTTAATGAAAGCACGAATAAAGGGTAAATAAAGTAAATAAGGACTAAATAAATAAATAATAGTTATTGGCGAGAATCTAACAGTTATCGATTTTTAACCCACGGCTGCGATGATCTGCCCAGCGAGACTATGCAAATATGTCGAGGGGCGAAGTCCTACCGTTTCTGCTAGAAGTGACGGATGTTGATTGACCTGTAAAAAACTACAACTGCCACGATTTTCGTGATTTTAGCCGTAAAACGTCGGCAACAGACGAGAAATAAAAACTAACCAAATTTGGGGTTGGGAGTGGAAGATTGTGGAATTACGGAAGTTTCGAGAAGTGGGAAGATCGTGAGTCACTAGAGAAAATCGCAAGTTGCAAATTAAACACAGAATTTCCCAATTTTTTTCCTTTTTTCACTGTTTAATTATTTTTTTCCCTTTAAAGAGCATTTTTCCCCTAAAAAAAAAATTCCCCGTAAGTGGAAGCAGTGAGACTAGGGGCGCCATGCTCATGTTTTCGTGACGACAAAATCGTCGTAAATGTTTTATGGGGTGGGGTCTTGGCATTCTAGCAATAATAATTAAAAAAAAAAGAATAGTTGACATTCATTCATAAAAAAATATTAAAAAGTATGTCAGAAACAGAACAAATAAAATACTGGAATATAAAAGTAATTAAAAGCATCATGTATACTATACTTTGAATTGTATAGTATACCATTATTTAAAGTTTCACCATGAGAAATCAGTGGCTGTCAAATTTGATGATGCTTGCTTCGGATGTAGAAGTTGTGAAAGATATTTCAAACGAATCACTATTATTAACAAATTTGCTACCGGTTCGTCGACTCGAATGAAGCTATACTGATACTGATCAGTTTGTAATATCCTGTCAACCGATGAAACTAATTCGTCAAAATCACTACGTTAGCGTGGCTTAAAGCAAATTGATTGAGCATAAATTGGTTATAAGAAAACGTTTTATTCATTTATTTTTTGGGCGAGGCGAATTTTGGGGAGGAATTCGTCAGGCTGGCTAGTGGGGATCCGCACCACTGACATGGCTGCGCCGTTTTATTTCAGGTCAGTTGAATGATGACGTCGCTTCTGGTCACTTGTCTGATGACGTAATAGTCACGTAATCGATGACATTATTTGGATTCCGTCCATGCGTCTTTCTGTATGTGTGTGTCTGTCTCTTAACATAGCATTTTCCCCTACTTACGATCTCGTGCCTTCCACAGTCCAAGCCCTTAGCCAGGAGAGTTGCGGGGTTCGAATCTGCATATTCGTGGCTTACAGTCCAAGCTCAATTGCGGGATTCAAATTCGAGTCCTTTTGCCTCACAGTACAAGCCCTTAAAGACCAGGCTGTGCGCTGCCCGCTGTACTTGAATTCACAGGGAACCCGCACGTTTCCCGCCAAGGTTTCATATCTGGAATTTACTTTTTCCGTATCCTATACTATAAGGCCCCATTTATAATATGGATTTCGACGCGTACGCGTGACGCTCGGCGCGTGAAGCACGAGTTTTTCCCATGGTCAACGCTTAAGCGCGAGCATTTATAAATATAGAGCAGGTGGGTCAACGCGCGCGTTTTGCTATTTTCAAGCGTCACGCGAATATCTACTGGACTTTGATCGGTGAGCGCCAAGCGACGCTCGCACGCTTAGTTGTTGCATGCTGGGATAGGAAAATGGCGGCATCAACGGATTCTATCGGCGCCACAAGAAAGGAAAACGTGGTGTGCTAAAAGACTGAATGCTCAAAATAAACGGTCAAATATCTTAATTACAGTGACCTTGAGCCGAATGGCATCGAATCTTGCCGTTGAAGAAGGGGGAAGTTCTGAAACAGCATAGTTGGATCGGAGTAGCGGTCAGCATTAGCAAGTTCACGCGCCTGCTCCAGCGTTTGATTTGGAAATGAAAGAGCGTTTGCCTGAGCCTGACGATGTCACGGGCGGGCCAAGTAGACTGTCCACGCGTACTGCTTTGCTCATGAACTGGCGTACGCGCCGAACGTCGAGCGTCACGCGTACGCGTCGAAATCAATATTATAAATGGGGCCTAAGAAAGAGTTGACCAGGAAAACCGTAGAGCTGCGAGCGAGAGAGACCAGACGGAGTGAGAGCGAGCTTCTCAGATCGCCCACTAGATGCCACTACTAACAACTCGCTCTCAAACGAAACCACTAGCAAAACGAAACTAGTACCAAAGTAGGGCAGGATACTGTTATCTTTGAAAGGAATTGAGGCTTTCCCTGTCGTAGTTCCCTGGTTGTTATCAATATAGTGTCCAGCACGCGGACACGAGAACAAGCATCGAAGACCTCTCACTAGATGCCACTATTCTTGAAAACGAAACCGAAAGCAGGACGAATGTAGAAAATCGGTAACGTGTATTACCGCGTCCCGGGCTCTCAGTACGAATCACGCGAAAAGTGGCGAAACTCAAAGGTTTCCATCGTGTTTTAACAGGCGTTACGAATAATAAATATACTGGGGGGGGGGGGGGAGTAGGTAGGGGAGAAGGCCAGTCTATCCGCTGGCTACAGCTTCATTTCTAATTGATGGAATCGCAGGGAAATATTTAGTAATGGTCAAAATTACGCCACTCGAGCGAAGCCGGGTAGTTCAGCTTGTATTCTATACGTGTCCTTTCTCGGGTGGAGGGAGAGAGAAGGGCTTATCACGCGTTCGGCACCACGGTTTGGGGTTACTGCAGTGCAATACAAAACAAACAGAAAAATAAAAGCTTACTAGCTGAAGGCCGTGCTGTGCCCGGGTGGTGTTTGATGCTTCATTTGCAACTTTGGTACGGCTTACTCTCTCACGTGTTTGTTGCGGAAGGCGTGTATTCCGTCTATGTATTTTTTGCACACAGTGGCTAACAAACGCTGATTTTCGTTCGCTTCGCTCTCCCTGACCCGGACTCCGTGGACTTTCATATGAATATGTCCACCGGAAATAAATAAATACGCCTTTTCAATGGTTAACCGAGTTTCACTAACCCTTTTATTTTAATTTTCCACAATGACAAAACCTTTAGGAAGCGGTTAAGGGTGGTGCACGGGTGGTGTTTGATTCACCGTTTGCAACACTGGGCCAGTTTGCGCTATCATGTCTTTGTTGTGGAAATCGTGTATGCCGTCTGTGTATTTTTGAGCACGCTAGCGCTAGCTAACAAATGCTGATTTTCGTTCGTTTCGCTCACTCAATCAACGACTCTCCTGATTCCGGACTCCACACACTTTCATATGAATCTTTCCACCGTAAATAAATAAATACGCCTTTGTACCATGGGTTCGTGCATGCTATTTTTTTTTTTTTTCACTAGATTCTGGGCAGTAGCCAGCGGTTTAACATTAAGATGCATGTAGACAGGTCTGGGTCGGGCGGCCATTTCACAACACTGCGACTCGTTTTTGTCTTCTGTACAGCCGTTCTGGCTGAGAAGACTATTACAACGACTATTGCAACGACTTTGTCCGTCCGTCCGTCGCTTTTTTCAACTTCGCAACGGTACCAGATATTGACGACCTTTGTTTATAACGTTAGATTCAGTTTGAGAAGTTAGTTAAATTAAGGAAAATTGAAAATAAGCCAACAGCGAAAATCATACACTAGAAATAACGCAGTTCAGTAAGCCACCTTTATGCACTTACGTTTCGTCGGAGTGGCATGACTCGGATTCGAACCGGCTAGCCAGTTCGCCCCCAGATCACTTGCATAGCACCTTAATTGCTATGGCCACATCCTCCACTGGCATAAAGATAACTCATTGAAACCGTTATTAAGGACACAACCGTGACCAGGGCTCCATTCGACCGAAATTCACTCGGCCATAGAAATGGAGAGGGAAGACAAATCATACACTCACAAGGCTCAATAAAGGAGAAATAAATAGACATAAATCGCTGGAAATAATATTAAAGAAAATTGAAAATAAGCCAACAGCGAAAATCATACACTAGAAATAACGCAGTTCAGTAAGCCACCTTTATGCACTTACGTTTCGTCGGAGTGGCATGACCCGGATTCGAACCGGCTACCCAGTTCGCCCCCAGATCACTTGCATAGCGCCTTAATCGCTTTGGCCACATCCTCCACTGACATAAAGATAACTCACTGAACCCGTTATTAAGGACCCAACCGTGACCAAGGCTCCATTTATGTCTATTTATTTCTCCTTTCTTGAGCCTTGTGAGTGTATGATATTGTCTTCCCTCTCCATTTCTATGGCCGAGTGAATTTCGGTCGAATGGAGCCATGGTCACGGCTGTGTCCTTAATAACGGGTTCAGTGAGTTATCTTTATGACAGTGGAGGATGTGGCCCATAGCGATTAAGGCGCTATGCAAGTTAGTGATCTGGGGGTGAACTGGGTAACCAGTTCGAATTCGGGTCATGCCACTCCGACGAAACGTAAGTGCATAAAGGTGGCTTACTGAACTGCGTTATTTCTAGTGTAAGATTTTCGCTGTTGGACTTATTTTCAATTTTCCTTAATATTATTTCCAGCGATTTATGTCTATTTATTAAGTTCGTTAAATAACATGGCAAATTAAAACATCGTTACTTCATTATAGCTAATACAATTCTTCGATGTAACTAAATTAAATAATAACATTTGATTGTCGAATTAAAATCCTAAGATAACACAATTGGATTATAGCTTCATTTAAAATAAGTCTCGTGGCATCTTTGCATGAATGAATAGGCTTACCGTCGAACCAAATTCTCCATTAGGCCTATCTGCTACTAATTTTAAATTTTAAATTTTAAATTTTTAAAATTCGGCTTAAAAATGAAAATTAGGCCTAAAATCATGTTACCATGGCAACGTCAAGTTGCTACGAGTCGCTGTTGGCTTCATCAACAGCGTCTCTCTCGTCACTTCCCTACTACCACTGATCTATATATGCTACGTTGCGCGTTACGTTGTAGCACTAACTGTGTGCCTATAGGCACACCGTGTTGCAAAAATGAATAGGCCTACTATACAATCCATATCGCCGTTATCGCCGTTAGCTGTGAAATTAAAACTGTTGTGGTTAAAATTAGGCCTAAAAGTTGACAATTACGCCTAAAATGTAAAATAGGCTTAAAAGCTAACATTTTTAACCGACAATTGTGATGGCTACTGCTTTTAGATTAGTATGATAGAGATAGCTGTATTAGTGCATGATAGAGGTGTGCGCCTCAACATTGGAAGTGAAAGAACTGTACAGAAGACCAGTGCGACTAGGCAGTCGCTGTAGCCGCTTGTTACTAATATAGATGCTAGCTTGACAGTTGACGCTAATCATGATTGCGAAAAAAGATTCAAGGAAATTATACACGTTTGCACTAATAGCTAAAACTCTATAAAGACCACAAAGCAAAGTTGCGTGGCACATCCTGTGACGCAAATGCATTTTAAATGTGAAAAATAAAGCCGCAGTCATACCATTCATCATTCATTTCAAAGCCAACTAACTTTGTCAGGTATACAGGAAAAACGTAACTAAGATGAGTGAACGATCCGTACACCAGTATAGGGCAGTGACACGACGTAGTATTATTGTATATAAATCTATGCAAGGGGCACTGCAGAGAGAAACAGAAGGCGTCATACTGAAGCCGATGCTGTGCAGAGTGATTTCTTAGACCTAAAACGCGCGATTTTTGTTGTTGGAGAAAACAACGTTATTTTAAGCCTAAGAAATCCGCTCTTCCGTTGTTTTTCCCTCCATTTTTATGTAGTGCACCTAGTAGTTACGCCCTCCAAAACCCATACTGGTGCCAATCTGGTGCCAATATGGCGGCAAATGTCACTGCTCTATAGCTAAATAAGTTCAAGTCAGTAACCTTCTGCCGAACTATTTAAATTGATACTAGCCACATCGATCGCTCCGTTGGCGTCGTCTCGCTTCCCTCGAGGAGGTTCCTTATTGGTGTTTCACCTCTTTAAATAACGTTAGATATCTGCGTATTTTGTCACCATTGGTCTGTAGGGGTCATCCCATATTTGTAACGCCTGTATTCTGCATTACTTCTTTGCTATCCCTGCTACGAAATTTCAACCTGATACCTATTGTAAAAAGGGTAATTGTCGAAGGAGAGTCATTTTGAACTGCTATAAGGTTATCTTTCCGGGAAGAGGGATAACATAATTTTTTTAATTCATGTAAATTGTGTTGCATAACCTGCTAAGTATACGCGACGCCAGAGCCGCGACCATTATGAACCATTCACCACTTGTAATTTTGTGTTAGTACTAAATTTTACATGGGTTTTTCTTGTTTCACCTATTTTAAGAAATTTTTGAGCTGCAAAACGTCAAGCGAAAACGCCACGGTTTTAATGTAAGTTTGACCTACGCAAGGCACTAACTCTTACCCAAAGCTGCTCGTGTTTTGCCACTACCGCAAACACCTTGCCGGGATTTGTTAACACTGTAAACCAAGCATATCGTGCAGATTGAATAGGCCTAACTCGTAACCAAAGCTGCTCGTGGTACAAATAAAAAAGAATGAGCCAATGGCTTAACGTGTACTAGTGGATTCAAAATCAATCTATTTTTTAATATTGATACACAAACTGAACTGAAACGAATGTAAATACACAATGAATGTTTTCCAATACACAATCCCACATTTCGGATCGCCGTGGAAGAAACCATTCCTAATCATTTGATCCAACTCATTACACTTTGCCTCTTCCAAAATGAATGGTGCTCATTTTCGTCAGCCTTTCTCGTTCAGCCACGTGAACCCTCATCAGGACAATTTCCAACAAAATGGACTCCTAAACTATTCACCGAAATTTTTCAAAGCCCGTTGACAAGCGAACGCTTCCTTTCCCAGCAACAACAACACCCGAGTGAAATTATGTTATCCCAAAATTGGCTTAACTCCATCTTGTAAACCCACAACACTTAACCAAGACCAATGAGTTATGTGCACGAATCAAGCCAAGCAAGATGGATCAACGTCACGCTGCTAGATGACGTCATCCATCCAGACCATATCAAAGGTAAATACTTCGTCATTTTCTTGACGAATTTAGTCGTGTGTGCACCTGTTTCCCCCCCCCCCCAAAAAAAAAAAACAACAGCAGGAACAACGGGGAAACCCATCTCGCAACCCTACGGAACTCGTTCAGAACGTGCCCGGACCACCAATTCGGACGAGGTCAAATGTCAATGCAAAAAATTGACAGGTATAGCATTTTTCCAGCAACAAGAAACGAAAATTTTCGGGCCCTCATGAAGGCCGGCTGATATTTGTTTCTTTGGCTAAGGAAAAATACTTTACAAACCAACCCTACCTCCCCTCTTGAGTCACCTCCTGACAGATCGAGAGAGAACTTAAAGATGCAGTCGCCGTCGAACAAGCTATTAAGTAAGGAGGGCTGTGCATGCGCAGTGGGTTGTGGAGCTGGATGGATCGGCGCAACTTTAAATCTCAATGCACAGAGAGCATAAATGCAAAAAAATTCACAGGTATAGTATTTTTCCTTAGCGAAAGAAACAAATTTCAGCCGGCCTTCGTGGGGACCGGCAAATTTCTAGAGCGCTTCGCCCATCAAGTTCAGATTGTTGGATTCTAATTATTGCAGTGTGATTGTTGTTGTTTAATTGTTGTTGCGCATTATCAATGTTTGGGCGAAAGCTAGGTATTGCTTCTACCCGAGACATTAAAACCGGCGTTTTCTGGTATTAAATGCTAAATATTAATGCGACAGAAATCTTTGGAAATTGTATAAATCGACGGGATTTACCGAGTAGACAACAGAAAGTCCTTTTTCAGAGCTGTGTATAAAAGATTTCAATACGAAAAAGGTACCTCAACTTCGTTGATTTCACTCTAACTACTACTACTACTACTTATTATTAGCTAATTCCATTCAGATAAAATAATTTATGTGACAGATATCCTTGAAATTTGACATTCAGTTTACGTTTGACTCCAATATGTGCCTTTTATGGTTTGACATTTGGGGATGTTTTAAATACAAAGATTGTTATCATTTGTAATGCTATTTTCGTAAACGTTGGGAACACGCCATCTGTTATCAAAATAATTGTCCTTTGTCCTCCATAGCCGAGTAACAATGCAGACTCGGGTGATTGTTTCCTTTTCACAATTAAACCGAAGTGATACATTGTAATTGTAACTTATCTAAAATAAACAAATTATATCATCGTCTACTACAATATAAATATGGGGAAAAATCCGTACAGGGTTACTGCTCCTTAAATAAAAAAAAAAATGTAGATAAACCTAAACTTAACGAAACTAACTTATCGTGCTCAGTTGTTTTACAATCAAATGAATAAAATGGCTACATTATTGGAAGTATAATTAATCAGCGACCATTACGATTTTCTTAAGGGTGTCAAGAAACGATTTGCAATTATATTTTCATAAGGAGCTCACAATCAATACTTACACTAAAACAAAACCATAAAACGACCAAAAGGGGTGATATCATACAAAAAACCCCATAAGGGTAAAGGGACCCATCAAGTTTTTGCCATAGAAAGTAGGGATATCAGAGCCAAAATGGCTGCCATCAAGTTTTCCATTCCAACCCTGATCACTCAATCTTAACTGACACCTCGGTGATTGTCAGTTAAGCTTGAGTGATCACGGTTCGGACCACAAACTAGGTGGCAGCCATTTTGACTGTGATATAACTACTTTCTATGTCAAAAACTTGATGGATCCCTTTACCCTTGTGGGGTTTTTGTATGATACATTTTTACTCTTTTTCGTATTTCAATCCAGCACAGTAACACAAGTTTACTGATATTTCATTTATTGAGTTGCAGTGAAATAAAAAACAAAAAACATATAAAGGCCACACAAATAAATGTAAATATTTCTCAGGCACCGCTGCATCCTGGAAAACGCACTACATTTTGCCTTCTTTTGTCCAATTTTCGAAAAAAACCATGCTCATCACTCATTTAAAGTACATCCATAGATTAGAAAGTTAACTAGATATTCCGTCTTACTTCTTCCCGTTCTACGCGGAGCTCTGGCGGTAGTTGCGGCTACTAATACCTCTGCTAATGCTTTTGCCTTTTGCTGCATCTGCTAGTACAAAAAAAATTATGGGTAAAACTATAATACAAGGTTACAGAAAACCTCTGGTAGCAAACCCTCTTGCTAGCCTGTAGAACCTTGATTGGTAAACCAAGCTTCAAAAAAGGCAAAGAATACCCATCAGTAACAACACCTGTATTTGTTAACTTGGCTAATACTGCGAACTGCATGTGTTGAATGAAATAGTATAAGCACTAAGAGGTGACGACCAAAAATAGAACACGACACAGTGCACATAAAATACAAAATATGCGACGTTTCGCGGCAACTCCGCTTCGTTATCAAACAATAACTAGGTTGTCATCAGTGTAACACGCTATTTACGAATAACAGGGCGCACCTTGTGTGAACGCACATGGTGCACCTTGCAGTTACATAAGCTGCTTGGCGATCGGTCAACTTCCGTCTACACTGGAACTTGCCCGAGCGCCAACAGTCGGGAACGAGGCTACTCTATTGTTCAAACCAGTTAGAGCCGGCTCCAACCTGTTAGCGGTTACGCAACGTAATGCCTCAGGCGACTTCTATTGTTCTGGCCCACGCATAAATACGAGGGCCTGGACCATGGGAAGGGACTTGGTGTGGGGCAGACAACTCGAAAGGTTGTCTCCCTGGACTCAGCTCAGGATAAGACCAAGCTCCTAAACTTGTGTTTTATGCCTAATAAGTGTTCTCAGTGCATAGTCCCCTAGCTATGCAGTAAGGAGGAAATTGGGTTTAAGGTTATTCTTGGATTCAATCGTCTACTCCCTGAGTACGTCACATATTTTGGGGGCCTGCCGTGATTTGAACCTAAACCTTCGGGATAGGCAAGTGCATGTTTCCAAACCTTCGGGATGGAAAAGGCATGAAATAAAAAATCGTGTGCGGATGATTTTTGCAAATTTGTTCTTACCTAGCCGGGAGAAAAAATAACAAGCGAAAATTGTTGGGGAAGTTATATTTCG